>VZRL01005849.1:454128-469676 GCA_013397895.1 Origma solitaria | reverse complement strand
GCTAGGCCACGGCTGCGTGAAGGTGAGGGCGGGGCGGGGGTGCGGCCCCGCCGCTGGCGCTCCGGGCCCTGCCGGGCGCTGAGCGCTGCCCTCGCCGCAGTTCGGCGGACAGGCCCACGGCGACGTGGATCACACGCGGGTGCAGTGCCGAGCGCTGGACGGCATCGAGTGCGCTGAGCCGCGGAGCTTCCTGCGGGGCAGCCGGCCCTGTGTCAAGTAGGAGGGTCCCTGTCCCCCCGCTCCCGCTGGACGGAGCCCCCGGCAGGAGCAGGGCTGGGCCGGCGGGGAGGGCTGGCACTCCCTGACCCCGTGGCATCTTCCCTCGCAGGTACACGGGACACTACTTCATCACCACTCTGCTCTACTCCTTCTTCCTGGGCTGCTTCGGAGTGGATCGCTTCTGCCTGGGCCACACCGGCACCGCCGTGGGAAAGCTGCTGACCCTGGGGGGCCTGGGCATCTGGTGGTTTGTGGATCTGATTCTGCTCATCACCGGCGGGCTGATGCCCAGTGATGGCAGCAACTGGTGCACTGTGTACTGAAGAAAGGACAGGGCTGGCCCCAGCTGCAGCCCCTGGATGCCTCTGCTCGCTCCAAGCACCAGCCCTGGCTCTGCCTGGCACAGCATGGACTTACAGAACTGTAAATCAGCGTGCAGAACAGTTACTCTTGATAATGACGCTGTACCTTGGACACAAAGTTGTTTAGGATATATTTTGCTTGTTTAAAATAATTTGGCTTCCCCCTGCAAATAGTGAGAGCTTAAGAAATCAGACCTTACAAACACAGGGGGTCAAACGAACCTTAATAAAATTTGGAAGAAGCTGACTCCACGAACTTTGGGGATTAGTAGAGTCACAGCCACACAGAGATGAAGGCTACGGGGTCATGGTCTAGCCCTGAGCCCCCTGGCCAGCCCATTAGGCCAGAGTCCTGAGCCCTGGTTGCCTTGGGGTCACGAGCCACCCAGCCAAGGGACCCAGGACCTAAGGCTGGAGCCTTTAAGGCTGAGTAACCCCTCATACAGGGACAAAGCCACGAGCTCTAATTCTACATTATTAACACCCTGTTCACTCCTTCAGGGGAATCTGGATTAGGTTAGGTAGAACCTGCACCCTCTAGAGAATGTTACTTACCCGCTCTTGCAGGTGGGAAACTCAGACCTCTCTAAAGCTGCACTTGTCACTCATTCATGACAGGGTTCATTTTTACCCAGAGCTGTCAGGAACATCTGGGAGTAGTCAGAGAGCTGTCTGTGTGCCAGTCACCCCCTCTGGCTCCAGCACAGGGCGCCTGCAGCACCCAAAGGGTGCAAGAACCTCACACCCGAAAAAGGAAGCCCCACCAGCTGCAGGCTGAAAACTTACCAAGCTGAATAAAAATGGGAAAAGGAAGCTGCAGTAAGTCCCAGCCAGAGCCAGACACAAAATCTGTATGCAAATGTCTGGTCACATTTGAGATAAAACAGCCAGCGCACACTCCCAGTCTCACACAGAGATCTGCAAGCTGAGGCCCCTCTTGCCCTTTGCCTTTGGCTACTTGCTGCCTATGGTACTTCTGCTCTGGCCTGCCGGGTGCTCAGTTTGGACAGGAAATCTGTCTATTCCGGTTTTGGTTTGTGGCTCATTGCACCAACTCCTCTCTTGGGGGGGTGTGTTGTATCCCAGTCGGGTCACCAGCGATCTGACTTCAGCAGCTTTGGCTGGGGGGTGGGGGGCAGCTTTGTCCTGAAAATGCCTTTCCTCCACAGAACAACAGGGCTGAAAAGTCCATGGAGGGGAAAAAATTCTACAGTGACCCAGAAAGGAAAAAAATAATCCCATGTGCGAAAGCCCACTGTCATTAAGAGTTCCCATGTCTCCTGCCCCACACTGCTGGCTCACAGCAGGACCTTCCAGCAGCTTTCCTCCTCCCCAAGGAACACCTGGGACCTTAGACCAGAAAGGCAAGGAGTTGTGATGGCCCTGCCCTCACCATGCACTGTTCCCCCTCCAGCCCAAAGCCTCTCCCTTGTGCAGAGCGGCAGCATCTTGAGTATTGGGGGGGCACCCACCAGTGGTCCCCAACTGGGCCCTGTCCCCCCGCCAGTGGAGACAGCATTCAACCCCCTCGGCAACGCTTACCCAAAATATACATTGCAAATGGACAGCCTGGGAAAGTAATTGGGATCTCCTTCTTTATTTAAAACCACAGGGAAGAAAGGGCATTCCAGCATTTACAGGCCAGGGTGGGAGGCAGGTAGTCCATACCCCGGGAGTCACGGAGCATTGCCTGCGTGAGGGCCCTGGCCCTAAGAGCACTTGAAATCCCCAGCCAACACTTGCAGAAACGTCTGGAACAATGTGGGAATGTCCATTAGAACAGAGCAAAGCCCTCTCTCCCACCACTCAGCCCCTGCAAGGCACCCCAAATCTGCAGCACCCACGCAAAGCCCCACAGCACATGCTTCAGGAGGGAGCAGCTCCGGCAGAATGTGTCCATCCCATGCCTGAGAGCCAGGAGGTGAACGCAGAGCTGAGGGATACCAGTTTGCCTTAAAATAACCACAAAGCTCCATCCAGGTCTGGCTGCATCCACCCAAGCCTTTGGAAGGGGAGCGAAATCCTGACCCCCAACACTACCTGCTTCATGGACGGCTCCACACTCACCTTCAGCCTTTATGCTGTCCTGGGGACGCAGGAGGGTGGGAATGAGCAAGAGGAATGTTGCAATAGTGCTGGAGCCACTGGTAGTTTCTGCTCCTGGATAATTAACCTTAATTGTGCAACAACCCTCTGCTTTACCATCCCGGGCCTGAGGAAACTGCGCAATTATCAATTAGCAGGAATACTCAGGACTCTGGTTCCAAGGCCTTGCACAAAGGAATCATCATCCCTCTGCATTCCTTGCTCTCCAAAACTGAGGTCAGAGCGCTGTTACCAAATGCTGTGACTCTCTGATGGAAGGGCTTACCAAACTAGTAAAACATTCCTGAAACAGTGTTAGAAGCCAAACAGCAAGTCAGCCTAAAAAAATGAAAGGTTTCAAACTCTAGTGCAAATAAAGCAAAAAGGAGCAGAAAAAGGAACAGCGGAATCTAGGTTGCTACAATTAAAGAATATTAACACTCGCCTTGTACCGTTTGCATTGATTCCCACTCATTTTCGTGGTCTCTGTGTTCTCCAGCACCTCCACACAATGCCCTCTGAGACTCTCTTGCCCCTGAATTTAGGGGACCCCATTCCTGCCCCCCCAGCTGCATGAAGGCACCTCTACTGTGCCCACCCCAAAGCAGCCCCACTGGTCCCATGGGATTGAGGCAGGAAGGTACAATTTGAATCGTGTTAAGGTCAGTTAGGCTAATCAAGGCTCAAAGCTCAACCTCAGGCTGAGGCTGAGGCACAGCTGTCAAAGAGCTGGAGGCCCCAAAAGGGCTGGGACAAACCAGATGTTCTGCTCCTGGGGAACACATTGGGCTGAGTTTGCAGAGCACAGGACGTGTCATGGCCAGGGAAGTGAAAGGGAAGCCGAGCTCTCACTTGGCACCCGGGGATTGCACACACTTGGGGTGAAGGTATCAGACGATCTCTCTGCCAAGGGAACACCTGGACTTTCTACACACTATTTATCACACCTACAGGAGCTCATTTGGTTATGGAAATGACGATTCACATTGCTCTAGAAACTCCTGCTGGTTTCCATCTCGGGCAGGCAGCAGCTGAGTTGGCCGGGCAAGTCTGCCCAGTTCCAACAGGCGCTCGGTTTTCAGTGCTTTTTGCTAAAAGCCTTTCACCATCTGGCACGGCTCCCTGTGCCCAGGTGTGCGCAGTGCAAAACCAACATCATACCTGAGGATGCCCCCACCTGGGAGCTGCCAGCGCTCTGGCTGCCTGCCCTGGCTCATGCTCAGGAAGTACCAAAAAGCCTTTGGAGGGGCGGAGCACCTGCCCGAGCTGGGGTTCAACAGGAGCCACAAGTATAAAAAGACGTAATTAAAAGCCAGCAGATTGCTGATTAACCCTGGTGTGGGCAGTGGGAAGAGCTGGGCTCTGAGGGAATAAGTCACTGCAAGGGGAAGCTGCAGTGAGTCCCCAGCGTGGGCAGCTGCAGGCTGGGAGCTGCCAGCTCTGCCCTGGGAGTCTGAACAGCTTCAAAGGGGAGAGAAACATTTTTCAAACACAAGAAAGGCCACACTCCCCCTCACGCCTCCAAGACCTGCCGCTTCCTCCAGACCTGGTTTTGGGGGAAAATTACGCAGTTGCAGAAGATGTCCCTTCGTACAGGTCCCCAGCATCTCCTGCCCTGCACAGTGAATGCTGGCAGTGCCCAGAAGCACCTTCCAAATCATGGAACCACTGAGGCCAAGCCTAGGCAGGAGCAGCCAGGGACCCCGCTCCCTGCAGAGCAGGACACCAGCAGGTGGGTCCAGATGGATCCTGCATGACAGGGAAGGGCTGCGATGGAGGGAAGAGACCACCTCACGTACCCCAACCTGCCCCACGGGGATCCCCGGCAGCTGGGGAGGCAGCGTGTGGAGCCAGGGGTGGCTCAGTGCCTGCTCAGACGTCGGAGGTCCGGATGCTTTCATCGTCCAGGTCAAAGGCGAATGGCTTCTCCTTGAGATGCTGCGGCTCCGAGCGGTGCCGCAGGCGTGTGCTGGGCGCGGCTCTGCCATCGCGCTCCGTCAGGGTGGGCACGAACCCCGAGTCTCTGAGCTCCCCCAGCGCCGGGCGCTTCCCCTCCGCCTGCGGCACGGGCGTCCAGGGCTGCCAGGAGGAAGTGGAGGGGGCCCTGCACAAGGCTCTCCGCTCCTCTGCTGCTGGCCGCGGCTGGGAGGGCACCGAGGAGCCCCCAGACCTGGCCATGGATGCGGATCTCACAAAGGACATCTCCTGCAAGGACAGAGCAGAGCGAGGCTGGTTAGCCAATGCGCTAAATAAATACCTGCTACATTGGCATCATTCTCCATTTGACGCTAAATATGAAATAGAAGGTACATAACCTACCCTGGGGCGGGTTTTCAGGGCCTGCACTGCCCCCGTGATGGCCCGGATCCAGCTGTGCATGTCCTCGGGGCTGTCTGCCTGCAAACACAGCGGCGCAGTGAGCCTCTGCCTCCTGCCCCGAGACGGACACGCAGAGGCACAGCAGCGCTGGCATTCCCAAGGACTGCTCTGCCTTTCCTGCTCTCACAAACAGCCCCTATCATAAATAATCCCAAGGGAGAAGTGAATCCCCCGCAGCTCTCCCTCACACCCATATGTCACAGCCCCATCTATTCATGTTCACTGGTGAAGGGCTGTGGGGAAGAGCTCATTTCTTGAGAGTTGAACTTTGTGCCCCAAAAATTGTCCCAGCCTCAGCTGCTCACCTGGATGTAGAAGGTCCTGGAGCTCGTTATGATTTCAAAGAGGTTGTCTCGCATCAGGAGGTCACTAGAAACAGTGAGAAAGAGACAGTCACACCTCAGCAGCCATTGTGGACAGAAAAAATACTGTATTTATCTTCATCTCTGGTGTGTGCCAGGGAGAAACATATTGAAGACAAACCTTGGATTTCATTGGGATTTTGAGAAGACTTCAGCTGACAGAGAGCTTCAGCCACAAATCCTCCAGCTCTACCATCAGCTGGGAAACACCTGCCCTCCCCCGCCATAACCCACTGCATTCCCAGCTCATTTTAAATATCAGCTTGCTATTACTTATTAGGAATAAGTACTTCAGAGACACATTAATACATTATATTTTTACTTTAGCTGAAGAGGTTTGTTTTCTCGGGTCACTTTTCATTGCAAGTCCCTAAGTTTGATTTTATCAGTGTTTGCTGCAATAACTTGTTCCTGAGACGCTGCAGCCGCATGGGCTAATGTAAGGCAAACACCTTTAGAGCTGTTTCCCTCCAGCAGCTGGAGCAGCCCCCCGCTGGCTGCTTTGGCCTGGCACAGCCTGGGGCAGGGGAACGTGGGTGGGAACATTACCCAGACTTGACCAGGCACTCGTGGGTCTTGCAAACATCCTTCAAGAGAATGGACCGCAAGGGCTCCTTGTCCTGCAGAGGCAAGAGGAGACAGCGATGGGCTTGGCTGGCCCCGGCGCTGGGATGTGCCTTCCCCAGAGGCACCGGCGCCAGCACAGCAGCGGTGCCAGAGCTCTGCTTGGGGTCCGGGGGAGCTGCTCACCTGCTCACACTTGTAGTAACTGATGGAAAACTCATCGAGAACGAAGTACCGCCGCTTCCAGCTCTTCCTCTGAAAAAGAGAAGGAAATTGCTTGGTGCTCAGCTCTGCCACTCTGCTCCTGCATCCAGAGCATCCCTGGAGCAAACCCAGCCCAAGGGAGAGCAGCAATGCCAGCTCCCCTCGCCGGCACTCACCACGTTCCCCTGTTTGACGCAGAAGCCGCTCTTGAGAGGAGGGGGCCCGGCAGACGGCTTGGCAGCCGAGGGGGGGATGTAGCTCTGCGAGCGCCGCAGCAGAGGGTGGGCAGCCACCTCACTGCCCTCGCCACCATCCTGCGACAGAGAGAGCAGAGTCACTGCGAGCAGGGAGGGAAATTCCCTCCCTGGACACCCAGCGGCAGGGAAAAGCCACCTGACACAAGCCCTGAGTGAAATGTGTGAGCCAAGGGCTAATGGCAGTGCTGAACATGGGCAGGGGAATGAGCCAGAGCCCAGAGCTGATGCTCTCTCACTGTGCAGCTCTCCATGCTGCTGCCTTGGTACTGCTCACCCTTTTGGCAACCACGTGTTAAAAACACGAAATCAGAAAGGCTGCAGAAAAGCAATTTGAGGGCTGAAGATAATCCCCTGCAGCAGGGGAGTTAAAAGAGCTCATCTGCCTGGCTTGTCATGCACCAAGAGGTGACTCCACTGCACCACTGAAGGCATGAGCAGAACAAGAGCCACCAGACAAACACAAGTGAGAAAGGGATGCTTTCCAGTGGGAGAAGGCAGTATGCCACTGGAATAAATAGCTCAGAGAAGCCATAAAGTCTCTTCTTCTCATTTTCAGAGCCAAATTCCCCCAAAGTTACTTGGGTGTCTGGAGTTCAGGAAGGGAAGCTGTGCCTCCTCTGGCCCCAAGCCGTCCCTCCGGAGGTGCAGCGCTCAGTGCTGTGAGCACAGAGGGGCTGTGCTCAAGGCCATGTGCTGAGCACCCACCCCAGCCCCCCTGAGCACCTCCCAGTGCCCCCCAAGGGTCAGACCCAGCCCCACCTCCAGCACCATCCCAGCAGTGCCCTCCCTTCCCCCCAGCAGCACAGAGGATGGTTGAGATGAAACATCTGCTGCACTCAGCTCCTTCCCCATCCCTCCAAGCCCTTCCTCCCGCTGAGCTGAGGTTTGAGCATTGCCATGGCAGCAGGGTGGCCCTCGCCGCTGCCAGCCTTATATGGCCCCGAGCGCTGCGGCTGCCGGTGTGGTTAAACCAGCAGCCTGCCCGCCCTGCACCTTCCAGCACCTTCCAGAGCTGCTTCAGCATCCCCAGGACAGACAGACAGCTTTTTGTCTGGCCTCAAAGTGCTGCCCAGCCCCTCCGGAGAGCAGCGACGCAGAGCTGCAGCATGGCCAGGATGGCAATGCCTCCTATGCCCCTTGCCCGGGGCTGTAATCCCCTCTGCCGGGCGCTACAGATGTGGTGTGCAAAGCCAGAGGTGAGGACACTCTTGCCACAGGCAGTGTCACATGCCCAGCAGCCGTGGGGATGCTGCTGGCCGGTCTGGGGGTGCGGCCAGAGCGTGGGAGTCCCCAGGGCAGTGCTGGAGCAGCACTGGTGGCCAGGGCACAGCCAGGAAACCACGGACATGCCCAGGAAGCTGCAGCAGAGGAATGGCCATTTCACACGGGGGAAGCAGCAAGAGCACGGAAATATTCTGGCAGCTGAGGCACCACCTCCAAAAAACCCCTCTGCACCCCACAGCACCGCACACCTCTGCATCCTGCCAAACCCTGCAGCCAGGGAAGTGTTAAAAGCACCCACCAGCAGAAACTGCTGCAATGAGCTCATTCCCTGCTCTATTTTTAGTGCTGCCACTGATAAGAGTTGAAGGCCCAGAGCCAGACAAGTGCCCCAAGGTGGGAGACGCTGACGGCCACGTGCACATCCCCAGCTGCATGCCAGGGAAGGGGACCCAGAGTCACAGCGAGAGGTGTCAGCCACCACCCCTGGACAGTTCCTCTTGCTGCTGGGGTGGGGGCACCAGACACGGGGTTCCTCTGCCCTGGGTATCTCAGGAGGGGATTTGGACCCAGGACATGTGGGTGGATGGTGATGGCCAGGAAGCCAAGCAGATTCATGACCTTCTCCTCCTCCTCACAGCCCTTCCTCTCATCACACTTCAGAGCGAGACAAAGCAGAGGTGTGCTAGAGGGTGCTCAGAGCAGCCATTTATACCTGCAGGGGGAAGAGTTTGCAGGCATGCTGGTTTCCAGAAACAAAAGTGCAAAGCAGCTCACCTGGTTGATGGAGATGGGCGTGTGGACCACTACCCCCCCAACAATCTCAGTTTTGTAGGCCACCTGGGGCTTCCTCTCCTGGGCCTGGGGCACCACTGGAGGCTTTGTGATTTCTGTGGCTGGCGGGACGCTGCCTCCCTTTGGCACCTGTGGGAGAAAGGAAGGGATGAGGGGCATGGGGTGACCATGCTGGGCAGCCCCACACCTGCACCGGGCACCTCATCTCTGTCTAATGCAGCAACATCCCTTTAAAAAATAACTCCTGAACAAGCACCCCAGTTACGCAGGGTGTGGAACCCCCTGGGTGGCAGGAGACACCCAGAGGAGAGACGAGAGGTGCTCAGTGATTAAGCATCACCTCACAGGCGCCTGTGATTCGCCTCTGCAGCTCAGTGAGTTTGTGGAACACTTGCTCCTTTAATTGTCGCCGCTCCACTTACAGTCAAGCTTAATGAGGAGCTGGGTCTGGCTAACAAGGCTGAGCCGCGTGGCCACAGCGACAGCCAGGCGCTGCCGTGACCCCAATGCTGGCTGTGTCCCCGCTGCAGGCAGCCCTGTACCCCTGGGCAGAGGCTGTGCTGCAGGGACCTGGCTCCCAGCACTGCCATCGTCCCCCTTCGCTGCCCAGCTCCTTCCCTCTGACACCTGGCTCTACAGAAAGGTGACTTTCCAAGTGTCCCTTCCCAAGCCTGCACTTCAACTCCCACAGTGCCACCCTACCCTCTTGCCCTCCCTGCAGAGCAGGGCAGAGTGGCAGTGTCACCCACATCCCAGTGGCCCTGGGTTTCTTTCCCAGCCAGCCTGTGACAACTCCTCCCAGCAGGGCTGGCTGAGCCGGTCGGCCAGCTGGGACACAGCCAGAGTCGGGAAGGGCTGCTCGAAATAGGGCTATGGAAATCACCATGGCTTCTTGCAGAAGCAGAAGATGCACCTCATTCTCCTGCCACCCCAGGTCCCACCTTTGCCGACCCGGCAAAGACTCCCCCTGCTCCGCAGGCTGCCTAGAAGGGGCAGCCCCAGAGGAAACTGTGCTGACAGTACAGACACAGAGCCCAGGCAGGCTCTGGCTACAGCTCTGCCCAGCTCTGCAGGTGGAGTTTGTGGCCAATATCAGCCAGAAAGAGAACGCACAAGCCAGAGCAGCCTAGTGGCTGCAGGAGCAGAGGTTGTCACACTTAATGTATTTGCAGAGAAAAAAAGAAAATACAAGCTAGGTCTGGTCTTGCAGATGAGTTTCCTACAGAGATTACAGCATGGCATTCCAGGGATTTTTTAAAAAACCCTCATTTTATAGGCCCCAATCTTAAACTGTTTATGTGATTTTTCCTTACATTTAGCTTACATACCATAAACAACACACATCAATGCACAATCTAATAAAACTCTGCTCACATTAAGCGCTGGCTCCACTGCTCATTGCACTACAGCAAAAGCCCCCAGCCCTTTCGCAGGGACCCGCACCCAGGCAGAAGCCATCCCGGAGTCCCCGGCACAGGCACTGCCAGCTGAGCATCACCGCAGCCTGCGGCAGGGCTGCGCTGCCTCTGCGCAGGGAGGGAGCACAGCACATCCCTCAGTGCCAGCAGCTCCGGGCAGCTGCAGAGCACAGACTCTGCGAGCTTCTGGGTCGGTGACCATTCACTCACGGCTCTCTGAACACACCACTAAATGAGAGGAGATGGCAGATGAACCCCTCTGGATGCAGGCACAGCCTGCCTTGCCATGCCCCACAGTGCAGGGCATTTGCTGCGCCTCATCACAAGACCCAGCATTCCAGGAAGAATAAAAATGGAATAAATAAGTTATTGAAGCACAAGAAAGCCACCCTTTGACAGCCACAGTGAGGAGCTGGCCAGGCCAGATCCCAGCCAGCAGGAGCAACAGGAGGAAGATGGAGCAGGAGGGGATGTGGACAGCTCCAACAGGACCTTCCTGGGGCACAGCTGCTGTCCCCCACAGCTGGGCTGGGAGGGTGAAGGAAGATGCATGAGTAAGCCCCAACCAGAAGGATCCCTGTGGATGGTGCAGGGAATAACTGAGAAGAGCATTAAGTAACCTACCGTGATCTTGCTGGCCCTATTCAGCGCCTCCACCCAGTCCTGCAGGTCCTTTTGGTCACTGGCTTGCAGGAAATAGCGCTGGGACAGAGCGTTGATCACTGCCAGAGAAGGGAAGGACGAGGAGAGTTGGCAGCAGCTGGAAGGGTTCATGGGGCAGGAGCCCATGCTGCAGCCTCCCCTGGCAGGGTGTGCCCCCACAGAGCCCAGCAGGATCCCACTCACTCACCAAAGCAGAACGGAGTTTTAGGCTTCTGTTTCGGGGTGGCAATGCTAACCTGTGAGAGAGCAAATCAGGGAAAAAATTAGAGATAACAGCACATGCAAATGGTGGGCACAAGAGCTGCAAGTTTCCACCCACCCATGCCGCTCCCTGCCTGGGCTCTGCTGTGCCGGACAGGACTCTGAGCAGGACCCCAAGCCCACGAGGACAAAAGCTGCAGCTCAGCTGTGCCATCGATGGGAGCTGGCCCTGTCAGAGCAACACCCACATGCAGCAGAGGGTGCCGGGTCCAGGGCAAGGTCAGCACGGAGCCAGGACTTCCATCCCCTACATCCCCTCAGGCACTGGCTGAGTTTTGCAGCAGAGGGCAGAAAGCTTTCAAAGGACCTGAAAACATGAGTTCTTCTGGATTAACACAGTCACTCTCAGCAATTAAGAAAATTGAGGGAAAACAGTGGTGGTTTTTCGTTAAAGATTAGGAATCATTTATACAAGAATAATAATCTTTGGGGCTCCAAGAACAGTATTCATGGAGTATTTATTCTGACAGTTCTCCTTCTCCGAAGCCAGTCCATAATGTTTTAAATATGTTTTCTCAAGCAAACCTCCATTTTTTTGGGTATATTTATTGTTGGTAGTTCCAGTCACTGACAGAACCCAACCCCGCAGTTTGTGACCAAATGCTGTCCTGCAGCAATTTTCATTTAAACTAAAACCTATATAATTTGTAAGTGAGCTCTTTCCAAAATGCGGAAGGCTCAGCCTCCCGGCATTGCTTCATCTGCGCTTAATTTATAAATCATGATTCAGCAGGAACAGAAAGATCTGTCCAATTCTTTATCCAGCTCCAGGATAAAGCTGAGCTGAGCCTGGCGTGGCAGCCACAAGACCCCCACTCCCCCCACGGCAGCTGAGGGGCCGCTTGCAGGAGGAGGATGGTGGCAGCTCCGCTCTCCACACTCACAGCCACAGCTCCACCGTCTCAGTCGCTGGCCCTGCGACAGTTGTTGCTTATTGCACTATTCCTGCCTTCCCATGGACACCGAATAACACCCTCAAGACATGCAAAAGTGAGTTTCCAGAAGGTCTCATCCTTCAGGGCACTGCCCTCTGACCGCAGAGGAGAGCTCCTGATGTACTGCTCAGCCAATTGCCAGCTCTGTGTCCAACTCCTGCTCACACCACTCTCCTGTCCCCACTCAGTCCTGGCCACCCCTTGTCCCTTCTCACAGCAGAGCAGTTTCTCTTCCTCCTGCATCCCAACCTTGCGCCCCAACCCATGCCAGTCCACAGGTGAAGGTGAGCAGGGTCTCAGCACTGGGATCCCCATGCTGTGGGGTCACTCCCTGCTTCCCGCAGCCCCACTCGGGCTTCGTCCCAGGGAGATGGTCACAAGCTCAGGCAGGACCAGGACCTGCCCTCGGGTGCTTCCAGGGCAAGCCATCGCCTCTCCCGGGAATGCCGCGAGGATAAGGGGAAAACAGGGAGCACTCACCTTCCCTCCGCCCCACCCCAACATTACCTTGGAGATATAGGTCAGCTGCAGAGATCCGACAGCGCCTGCTCCGATGGCCAGGTTCTGCAACACACGGAATGAGCAACGCGAGGTAAATGACAGGGAGAAGGTGGCAGAGGCAAACCAGGCTGTCGTTTGTGCCCCTGGGGTCAGGCAGCAGCTGTCACCCTCAGCCACTTCCCTTTCATGCACCTGGTTCAGCTCAGACCCCTCCGCAGTGGCACCAGCCCTGCTGTGCTCCTTGGGACAGTTCTGGAAACCACAGAGGTCACAGAGGGGCTGAAGAGGGTCACGGCCATGCTCAGCCACAGGACATCTGATACAGCAGGCAGTGACCAGTGGGAACCCAGAGGAGGTGCTGCCACCAGGGAGACCAGGATGTGCCTACAGACTCACTGACAAGTGCGACATGCCCAGAACATGTGCCTACCTGAGGATTGTCCATGTACCACAGGAGGTGGTTGGCCTGGGTGTCCAGGATGAAATACCTCCGCAGGAATTTGCCACAGGTCTCATTTTCTTCAATGTCCAGGAACCCGCAGATACGGTTCTGTCGATCCAGGTACGGCATGCCGGGCTCCTTCTGGCATCACCCTGCGGGGTGGGGACAGGCAGGGAGAGGTGGACGGTCTAACACAGCCCCAGCTCCCCCTCCTGCACCCATGGCCACCCCAACCCATCGCAGCAAGAGGTGCTGAGATGCCAGCGCGGTCACTCAGCCACAGCCCAGCTCTCCAGAGGGAGAGGGAAGGGTCAACTCACCAACCCATCACTCCCAGTGCTAAGAGCCACCAAACCCCACGAGAGAGGACAAAGAGCCACAAGGGATCTGATCTGAGACACCAGATCCTTGTGAACTGTGGCGAAAAATAATCCCGAAGCAGCATGCTCGGGAGAGGCTGAGCACACTCCCAGGAAATGGGGAACAATCTGCAACTCCAGCAGAAAATGTGTGCAGCAAGGGTGTTGAGTCAGCAGGAGAAACAATGGCCCATCACAGCAGGGCCATGCTGTGTCCCCAGGTCTGCCATGGGCACAGACCCTCCCCAGCACTGTCCCCCAGCCGGAAGGTCTCCTTCAAGGCTTCCTTGGCTGCAGTGGGAACACCATCGTCACTTCCAGCCCTGGGTGAGGAGCAGAAACAGCACCAAGAGGCACGGGTGGGCAGGACACATCCCACTGCCCGGGCAGAGCCCCCTCCCCACGGCACAGGGTGGAGGGCAGCCGCTCCCCAAAGGATGTGAGTGAACCCAGTGTGGTTTGTCTGGCAGGAGAGGGCTGATTGCACAGGTGCCAGAAGCAGACCCACACAAATAAAAGATCTCATGCAGAAAAGGAGGAAATACTATTTTTGAGCGGCAGTGGAGTGGGGCCCGGGGAGGCAAGGGTTGTGCAAGAGCTGGGGTGCAGCTGCAAAGGTAGAGGAGGCAGAAAACAAGTCAACCTGCTGTCAGGACCTCAGTTTATCACCAGGATTTCAGAGATGGGTATTGGGCCTTGGCTCATGGGGAACCATGCTGCTGCACGGGAAGAGGTTTTTTTTGACCAACGATGGTGCCCTGGCACGAGGTTTTCTGTGGGCACTTCACATCTCACTGCTTTTGTGGGGTTATTTTCGTGGCGGGGAAGCACGCAGAAAGCCAACAATCCCCAGGTGCCTGTAACCATACCAACATGTTCAGACCAAACCTCAAAAACTCTCTCTTCCTTCTGCTGATAACAAAAGTCCAGAGATTTCCGCTTGGGAGAGGGACGAGGGAGAAGCAGAGCGTGCCACAGGCAGCACAGAGATGAGCTCCCAGCCCCACGGGACACCTCTTGGGATCTGTGTCCCACCACCATGATCCTTCATTAACCACAGGCTCATCTGGGAGATCACAAACCAGCTCAGCCCTCTTGGCACACTGACCTCAGGCTGTACTTGGATACGCACAACCCTCTGGGCAGAGATTGGGATTGCCCCACACTCTGCACCAAGTCAGCCAGGTTTCTGTCCACTCACATCCCACTGCCCGCAGGACACAAATGGTCTCTTTGGAGCCACCAAGAACTGCACTTTTTCCATAGGAAAAGGATAAAAGTAGCATCTGCAGCTATGCCAGCGTGCGGGCCACCCTACTCAGGAAATGCAGGAGGGACAGAAAATACTACGTTTTCTAGTAAAGCACATCAGAGACTTCCTGGACTCTTTCCTACCTCTGAAGCAACTTACTTTCCAGCTTTTTCAGTCACAATATTCCACAAAAAAAGACACCCCTTTCCTGACTCAGTGAATGACATGGCAAGCAATTGGGCTACAAAAGAAGATTTACAGCAAAACCACCCCCTTGCTTGCCTCCTGAGATAAAGGGAAGTGCTTCCCAGGGAGAGGCAGGAGGTGAAGGGCACCGTCCACACAGCACCCAAGTCCCCTCTGCAGCCGCGGGTGGCTCAGAGGCCTCGTGCGCAGCCACAAAGCCAGACTTTCCAGGAAGCACCTCAGGACGCCACGGCACCATTACAGCTGCCTGCACCCTGCTCTGTCCCAGCAGATCGACAGCCACAGGAGCGACCCAGGAACACTCTGCAGTAGAAAAACCCGAGGCAATGGGAGACCCGACATTCGGAGCATCACAACTGTCCTGCCGGAGGCATCTCCTCGCCACCTCACTCCGCAGCACCTATCGCACCTGTGGGCAGCCACAGCATCCTCCTCCTCTCTCACCCGTCTGCCTGAGCTGCCCTGGTGGGGTACAGGATGAGCCCCATTCCAGGAGGGCTGGATGCCCAGAGCCCCAGGCAGCCGAGCTGCAGAGGCTGCAGCACCACTTCCTCTTACCTGCTCTTGCAGAGGAGCTCGCAGAGCTCATGCTGCGACATCTGTCCCGAGCCACGAGACAGAGGGGCAGGCAGCACCCAGCAACTCGCTCCTACTAATTCCAGATATTTGCCGTCGTGAAACTATTAACCGCTTGGCAGAAGGCTGGATACAGCTCTTCATCTGGCCACAAAGAGTCGGAGAACACACTGAATAGCTACAAATCCCTGATCCCAGCCACATGCTTGCCTCCAACCCCACACACTCTCGGCGGGGATGGTGCCTGCAGCACTCCCAGAGCTCCCACGGGGACCCCTCCGCTCCCGGCGGAGCCCCCCTCGCTCCCCGCTCCCGTTCCCGATCCCTCCCTGCAGGAACCGTCGAACAGACGCCGCTCGCAGCGTGAGGGCTCGATCCCAGCCCGGACACGGATGCTCCAGCTGCAGGGACCAGAGTCTCCACCAGGGACAGGGGGACCGGCTCTGGGGCCGCCTCCCCACCCGCTCCCGGCGCCGCGGGGGCACG
>VZRL01005849.1:428652-451252 GCA_013397895.1 Origma solitaria | reverse complement strand
TCCCCTACTTCTCCTCGCCCTTCGGTCCCCAGGCCCTCTGGTCCCCTCCTAGACCCTGCGGTCCCACCCTCCTCCCTCCCAGTTTCTCCTCCAGCCAAGGCGCTTACTGGGTGCGGTGATGGTGGAGCAGGCGTCGGCGAACTGGGGGCAGCTGTGCGATCCCTGCTTGTTGCAGTCGTTCTCGTTGGATGCGACGCATTTGTGGCATTTCAGTGCTTTACCTGGGTGAAGATGGGAGGAGGAGTGAGAGTGGCAGCGACGCACCGTCCCAGAGCCTCCAGTGCCCTGTCAGAGTCTGTGGGTCCCCACGGAAACTGGTGACCCTCAGCCCAGGGATAGGGAGTCACAGGTGAGGGCTGGCACCAGACAGAGTCGAGCCAGGAGCAGGCACTGCCATGGCATGCAGCAGGATGCAGGATGGGGCCTCACCTGTCCACAGAACTAATGCAAAACTTCCAGGTGTGACTCAAAATGATGAGAGCTAAACGGGGCAGGTGAGCTCTGCCAAGTCCTTGCCCTGCAAAGACTTCCTGAGAGTCCTGAAATTCATTTCACCGTAAAAATAGGTAGACATAACATTTAAAAAAACATCCTCGATGTCTGTCTTCTTGTGCCAGATCTCATTTTAATAAGTATTTTGGGGGCAGAAGGGAGAATTTATCCAGCCTGTGGGAGCAGCTCCCACATACTACACTGTACTCAGAAGGCTCAGCCAAAGGGTACCGCCTGGGGACACGCACTGTGACAGGCAGTGAAATGCCAGGCAGATGTGTGATCGGGAGGGACGAGCCACCTACAGATCGTCCTCAAAGAATGCCACAGGCAGGTTAGATAGCAGCCAGCCCCTCTCTCCTCTGCATCAGGGCTGATAGTGGTGCAAGAGCTGTGTGACCTCTCAAAGCATACACACACCCCAGAAAAACCCGAACCTGAAGATCCTGCTCCTGCCTGAAATGACGAATCGTTGATTTTGATGGGGATGAATAAACTACTGCTGCTGTTGGAAGTGAAACTCGTCTCTGCTTTGCTGGCGGAGCAGAGCCCTCTCGTGGCAGCGGGCCCGGCTCCTGCCCGGAGCCTTCCCTTTCGTCTCAGGGAGAAGGGAAAAGCCATGGATGGGGAAAATTGGGAATTCATGGGGTCAGGTGCCCGTGAGCACCTGCCATTAACCCACAATGACCCGGCTACCGCTGCTGGGTTGCATTGCATCTCCTTGCTGTTCTTCACAGCATGGAACGGCCTTTCATCTTCCCTGAGCTAAAAACACAATCACATTCATCTTGCCTTGGTCCAAAGATCCTGAAACTGCCTAGGGCTGCCATGGCATTGCTCTGAGCAGGGCAACCAGCCTCCTGCCTTTCACAATGGCTTTCTGTGATTATGCCTTGGAGGAACCAAGTTTTAGCAGGGAAACACAGGTCTAGCCATGAGAGGCTGTTGGGTTTTGGCTCAGGAGCCTCCGTTGGAGCTGGAGACCAGAGGCTCTGTGCTCCCTGCTGGGCACTGCTCGCCTGGGCTTTGTGCCAGCAGCAGAGAGGCGAGGGACAGGGGCTTCTCTGGGTGGCACTCAGAGGGGAAATCCACCCTCCCCCCAAAACATCATTTTCCTGAAGGGACGGGAGCAGCAGGGGTAGGGGTGTGGTGGGCACAGGGATGGGGCAGCAGCAAGCGCAGGAGCAGCTACAATGATGTACCTGGAGCCAAGGAACACTTACTTTCTCCAGCCAGGGACGTGACGAGGGCCAGGACCAGCAGGGTCTTCAGGGCAGGCATTCTCAGCAGTGTGCAGTGTGCTGTGCGGGGTGCGGAGCTGCTGTTTTGTCTTAAGCTCTTACAGCTAATCTGCTTGGGTGATTGGATCGGGGGCTGGGATAACACCTCGCTGCAGCCCCTGGATAATGCCATCTTAGCTGGGGGGGACAGGACACAGCTCCCCAAGGACATGGGCTGGGCTGGGGAATGGGAGTGGCGCAGAGCACCGTGCCAGGGCCAGGGGAAGGGGCTGGGCTCTGCTTCATATCCTGCCGGTGCCTGCTTTGGAAACCATCTCTGGACACGGAACTCTGGTGGCTTTCAAAGACCTTGATCAAGCCCAGCTGCTCCATCCAGAGAACAACTCCTTTCTTGGCCAAGTTGGGGAAACCCCCCTGCCCAGAGTTTTCAACCCACCAAAAGAGAAGTGCAAGAGAAAAACCGAAAACCCTCACAGGGCTGGGAGCCCAGAGGCACTGTTCCTGCACTCCCCAGCCCCCAGGGCTCCTTCCTTCCAGAAAGACATGCCCAAGGCCACAGAGGGTTGTCAGGGTCAGTGCAGGGATTAGGCCAAGGATTCTCCTGCCTGACAGCCTGCTGCTGCCTCAGCTCTTCCTCTTGTCTGAGCTCACCACCACAGCTCAGCACCATCGCAGTGTGGTGGGAGGGGTGGGAGTCACGGGGGCAGCAAACTCATCCCAGGTCTGAATTTCAGAGCTCAGGAATGCAGATTTCAGGAACAGAGGATAACTGTGCTCATTAGAAACCAACCACCATGTAAACTGCATTAAGACAAGGCAGAACATGGCCCATTCTGGAAGGTAAAGCCAACTCCTCACCAACCTCACAAACACCAAGAAAGCTTTCAAGAGTGATAAACACAGTTTTTACTCAGGCAATGAAACATGGAAAAAATATATTAGTAATCATTATAATAATCTCATTTGTGTGAGTATAACTCTTACAAATATTTACCTGACATATAAAAGGGAAATTATCATACATATAAAACTGATGGCAATGGCAGTTACACACATGGCTCAAAGCGGAGGGGTAGGAGTCAATGCAGAGGAAGTTCCTGCCTGGGGGAGGTCACACTGGAGGGACAGGGGAAGAGATCAGTAGTTGGGGGTAACTGTTGGCACTTGGTTACAGACAGATCTGCTGGCAAACGCACACTGCAAACAGCAACACGGCAGCATGGGCAGGGCCCACCGCTGCCAGAAAGGGGCATTTCAACTCTACTGCACGGAACAGACAACAAACACACCCAGGCTGTGACACCACGCACAGGAACCTGCCATTCCCCGCGCTGGTCACAGGGACACCGTGGTCTCGCCCTGTCAGAGTGCAGCACGCGAGGTGCAGCCATCCTGCCCGTTTACACACACCTTCTCCTTTATGTAACTACCCTCATTATATATGTATTTATGTATATGTAACTATAACCATATTATAGTTAATAAACCATTCCGTAGGAATCTTCGTTGCCCAGACTGGGTGCATGCGGACAGGCACAGGAATGCGGCAGCACTGGGTGAGGGAGGCAGCACAGCAGGACTGGGTGGCACTGGGAGCAGGGATGGAGGGATGGAGGGCTCTGCCCCGAGGATTATCACAGTGGAGCTGTGCTTTGCAGACAGCCCAGAGGGGAAAGTTGCAGCAGTGACTGCAAGGGGTTTGGGGAAGTGTCAAGTGGTGAAATCTAAAGTTCTGCAAGTATCCATCAGCTCCAAGGGCCAGAGCAACACCCTCAGGAGAGACTGACCTCAGACTGTCACACCTTGAGCCAAGCCAGCGCATGAGCATCACAGCCCCGGGCAAAGCTGAAGGCTGAAGTCCCCACCTGAGACCTGCCTCCTGCACCTGGGCTCCCCCAGCCTCACACCAGCACCTTTGGGTGCTGCTGGGGGCAGGACAGAAAACCAGAAACCAGCCCCGAACCAGCCTTTCGGCAGCTCTGAGAGGCTGTGCCATGCTGCACTCTGGCTCCTCAAGAGAAAAAGCCAACTGCCCAAGAAATCTCTGGGTCTCAGGGTTCTGCTTTACCTGCACAGACTCCCAAAGGGGAACAGAAACAGTCCTTGTTGATCATATGATTGAAGCTTTTTCACCAGCCCAGGAGAGGGACATGTGGGGAGGTCAAAAGGGATGAAAAGAGAGGGGAATAAAAGGTTTTTCCTTTCTGTCAGCTGTGCAAAGGGTGAAATATCCATCACAAGCAACAGGTGCACTGCTTTGAGTGGTGTCAGCCACCAGCTTCTGTGACTGGGAATAACTGATCCCTCACTGGGATAACTGGGGGCGTGGAGAACAGGCTGGGAAGCTGTGTGCTGCTGACATCTTTGCTTAAGTGTAGAATAAACTCTCTCTATACATTATATAACTAATAAAATATAATCAAGTCTATGGCTCTGGCTTAAACAGGTGTTTGTTCTACATGCTGAACACAGGGAATTAGAAAATAGAAGGAAAAGAGCCCAATTCTGTTACAAAAAGGTAGCAGCAAAAAGGTTTGTGAAAGAGTTCACCAGGCTGGGCAGGAAGCAGCCCGAACTGCAAATGTTTCCCTTATTTCACACTTCAGGACTAACGGTTCAAGGCAGAGAATCCTCCAACACTGCAGCTGCTGCAGTCACCACGAGGCAGCTCCTGCAGCTCCTTCCTTCCTCCTGCAGCCTCCAAAATGGGGCCCTGACCTCACCATGACACAGAAGTCAGGAGCAATGCCTTGGCTTTGCACGTGTCCAACGCCAGGTCACCAGGTCACAGCAGGGCCAGGGCCACCGGCAGGGTGGCCATGGGGAGGATGGACAGGCAGCCCCAGCTCCCCAGAACCAACATCTCCCGTTTCTCAAACACCTCTGGGTGCAGCAACCTCCTGCCTCCCCTCACCTGGACCGTCCCTTGAGAGAACTGAAGTCACTACAGCTTAGGTGACCTTTTCAGTGCTCTGGGGCGAGCAAGTCGTGCAGCAGCACCGTGCCTGACTGGAAGGAGTGAGCAGAGAGCCCAAGTGCCCACAAATGCTCATAAAGTGCACGAATGCAGAGATGTCAGCTCCCTTCCTCTGAGGCTGGCACAGCCAGGGACAGGGAGATGCTGTGCTGTGCATCACCCACGAACCAGAGAGGTGCCAGGTCCCCTTCCCAGTGCGAGAGCCAGCAGGTCCACCCCGGCATCACTCATGTCCCCGGGCAGGAGCTCCCACAGGGCTGGGAGCACATGAGGACAGCAAGTGACAGAGAGTGGTGGGGACACAACTAGACTCAGCCCAGCCAGGGGGGACAGAGGCCAGGGTGTCACCTCCCAGCTCAGAGGTGGCATTGGTGCAGACGGACAGTGCGGCAGGCCCTGGAGGGGCCCGGGCTGACTGCAGGATTCCCAGACGGACTGCAGGGACCCAGCCCCGGAGCTGTGAGAGGCAGACAGGGACAGTGAGGGGAGTGGCTCTGCTCGGGAGCCACAGGTTCAGCAGCCAAGCAGGGCCGCTGGACGTGTGGGCTTTCTGCAGGGAGTCCGGGGTAAGGCAAGGTGCTCAACGTCACGAGAAAAGCAGCCAAGTGCAGAGTGCTGGGCGAGGGGTGGTGAGCTCAGTCTGACTTCCCCAGCTTCGCTATCAGCTCATCGCAGATCTTGGTCAGCTCCTCAATCTCCTGGTTCTGGAAGAAAAGCACATCTTGGGGACCCCCACGGTGGCAGGGGTAGGGGATATCTGCCATCTGCCACCCAGCCTGCATGGGAAGGGGCAGCCAGCTCCTACACCTGCCCCTGCAACAGCTCCTCTGTGCATGCAGGCGCTCTGTGGAGCCCTGGGCTCACCCAGCCCCCAGCCCCCATCTCTGTGAGCAGGACATGTAAGCCAGCGATGCCTATTCTGCCAAAAAAGTCCAGACCGACCCCACAAAACACAAAAAAGCCCAAGCAAAGAAAAAAAAAATCAAAAACCAAACCCACACAACACTTTCTGGGACACAAAACTGGAAGACACCTCCAGCATGAAGAGGATGCTCAGGGCAGCAATAGAACCGCTGGCAGGGCTGGCAGAGAGGCGCGGGGCAGGTGTGTTACCTTCTGCTGCAGGGCTCTCTCCAGGGACTCCACCTTCATCTGCTCCTTGCGCAGCCCAGCGTGCAGCGCCGCGCTCTCCGCCTTGGCCTTCGTGCGCACCTGGGCGATCTCCTCGTTGGCTCTGCAGGGACAGGGGCCAGGGGCCAGGTCTGGGTGCAGGCAGAGGCACCAGGGCATGGCCTGAGGCCATGTGGCACCTGCAGAGCCTGGCTCTGCCTGCCTGGCTACAACAGGGGTGGTTTGCCCATAGGGAAACGGGGTGAAACTCAGATAATTCAGCTCCTCCATGTCCCTGTACAAAACTCTGCTCTTTCAGAGCCAAGCTAAATCAGTTCACCACCCACTCCACTCGGGGTTACATGTGCTGGTGAGTTCCTGCTCATCAGCTGAGCCCCAGGGCTGTGCAGCCCCTTCATGCACCACAAACACGAGCCTGCTGAAAGATGGGAACTCGGTAAATGACCATAAATAGACCGTGAACCTCAGATTCTCCATTAAAAAATAAATAAGCAGCGATCAGAGAATGCATTCAGGGATTTGCTCTGCCTTTACTTAGAGCCACTTGAGCCTGAGGTTGTAAAATGCAGCTTTTCACATCATTCAGCTCCTGCCTTCCAGCCTCTGGAAAGTGAACGGAGCCACTGCCCTACAAGGTCTTGAAGCACCCAGCAACCTCATGCATGACCTTACTTGTCCAATTTTTCTTCTGCATGGACTTTCAGGGCCTGATACCGCTGCTCTTCCTGCTTGACACGGGTTAGATAATCTTGAGCACATTTCTTCAAAGCTTCTTCATTCTGGAAAAGAAAGCACATCCATCTGTATTGGGACTGGGCACAAAGACATTGCTCTGATGAGATGATAGATACTGCTCTGAGTGTAAAAAAAAAAGCTTTTAAATAGAACCAACTTCTGCGTTATGCTGGAGCCACTTATCCAGCTCAGCAGCACAGAAAAATGAAGTGTGGCTGCACAGGAACCCTGTGCCCAGGGACCAGAGCTGCAGGGAGAAAAGGCAACCCCAGGCAAGTACCTTCTTAAATCCTTCCAGGACGCCCTTCAGGTTTTCATATCTCCTGAACAGATCTGACAGGGACCTCTCCACCGAGTTCAGGTCTGCCAGAGCCTGGTCCTTTTCCATCGTGAGTTGCTGCAGGTTCTTCTGAGAAGTCATGTTTGTCCTCTGCTCATCCTCTGTGATGGAAAACAAACAACAAGGACACAGTGACCGCGTGGAGATGCCTGTGGTAGTCAGCTCCCTGCCCCAAACACCTGGCAAGGTGACAGCCCCTTACCTATCATCTGGGCAATGGTCTTTTCATACTCAGCCACGATTTTCCTAGAAGGAAAAAAAAAACAGGTGAGAGGCCACCTTTTTGTGGACACGCACCTCCAGCTGCGCTGACAGCAGCCTGCCGCAGGGGAGGCCCTGCTGGCCTGTGCCTCATCAGCATCACAGCCCTGCAGCAGTGCAGTCACAGGACCCAGAGGCTGGGGCTGCAGCCCAGATGTTGGGCCTGCATCCCAGATGTTGGGGCTGCCACCCAGATGTTGGGGCTGCAGCCCAGATGTTGGGGCTGCAGCCCAGAGGTTGGGGCTGCAGCCCAGAGGTTGGGGCTGCCACCCAGATGTTGGGGCTGCAACAGCCATCACTGCTGCTTCAGGCCAGGACTTGCCTCTGCCACGGAGCTGCCACAGCTAATGGGATTTTATTCCTGCAGCACAGGAATGAGCAGGCTTGGCACAGCACCAGCACTAAGAGAACATCTCTCCCAAGACATCCCACCCTGGTGAGCCTGACCTGCGCCATCCCATCACATCCTGCTCCTGCCAGGGGTGCGCAGAGCCCAGCGCTGTCAGAGCAGAGCCTGTGAGGGGACAGCTCGTACCTCATCTCCAACACCTCCTGCCGGCTCTCCTCGTATTTCTTCTTCCACTCGTTGGCCTCGATCTCCTTGGTGATTATCTGGGTTGCAGCAGACACGGGACCCTTGGGATGGGCTCTGAGGGGTTTCCCCTCGCTGTCCCACACAGGGGATCAGATCCCCTGCCCCAGGAGGAGTGCTGCTCCCTGCTCCCCCTGCGTTGAGGGGCAGCGAGGGGCAGTGCCAGGGGACACGGACCCAGCTGTTACCTCCTCTCTGATGAGCGTGAGCACCGCAGCCTTCTCGGATTCACTGAGGCAGATGCCAGCCAGGGGACTCTCGCTCCTGCTCACGCTGGGGCACTTATCCATGGAGCACAGCCCGGGATTGTCCTGGGGGAATTACCCAGCTGGGGTGCTGTGGGGGATTTCTTTTCACCCACCTCCCCTGTTTGGAGTCTTCTCCCCCATTTTATCGGCCTCTGCTCAAGTACTGAATTTCCCTTTCTGCACACACAGAGCCCAGAACCTGCATCTGACACCTGGCACAGCTAATGTGAAGTTTTAGTGCCTTCCCTTGCCAGGAGTGTGCAACAGGACACCCATGAGCTGCCCCAGGGAAGCGATATCCCAAAAGGGAGACCCACTGAGGGCCCATTTCATGAGGAGGAGACCCAGCTCCAAGCACAGATGTGCTCACATCCAGCATCCCTTATCCCATGGCAGGTTTAAAAATATCCCCGGGCTGCAGGGTGTGGTGTCTGCTGACTGTGAGCCACAGGCGCGGGTGCTCTGCGAGGGTCTGGGCTGCCTGTCTCCAAGCCCTCCCAGTCTGGTGGGGACATCACTGCACTGGCATGCTCAAATTGCTGCTGGCAGCTGCAGGGACATTTACTGTGCCTTGCTGATCACCCAAATGCCCAAGGAAGCTGTGGGGGGAGCAGGCATCACCCCTCTGCAGAGCAAGGGTCCAAGGGCCAGCCCCACTCAGCCCTGGTGCTCCAGGTGTCCAGGAGGGCTCTGGAATAGGAGACACTCACACAGAGATCCTGGCACCCTCCTCTTGCCATTTTGGGTGCCCCTATGAGGGCTGGGGTGATCGTACCCCCATCGTTCACTGCCTTCCCTTCCCAAATTCAGCTCCTGTGCACCACTGCTGCAACCACGGAGACCAAAGTGGGGCAAAGCTCAGCCCCACGACCCAGCTGCTGGTTCCTGACTGGATTCTGACCCTATCCCTTCCTCCGGGGGATCCTGCAGCCCGAAAGGCCTCCAGAAACATTTCCCCAAGCCAGGCTGACACCACCGCCTGCTCCTCCTTTCATCCCCCAGCCGAGTGACAGCCGCGCAGCATCTCCTTGGGAACGGGCTGCCAGGCCATAAATAGAGAAGTGCTCGGAGGAAGGAGGCAGCCTGCTCCTCACGTTTTGGAAACAAGAGCACTAGAGCACTTCTGCCCTCCCCTCCTCCCCAGGCTGCAGCTGCTGAGCAGTCCAAGCACCCTGAGCCCTTCATGGCTCTCTGCTGCAGCCATGGCTGGCGGTGGGAGCCTCCCCGGGGGCAGGCTTGGGTCCGGGAACCCTGACACTGAGGAGGTTCAGCCTGCTGTGCTTTGGCAGCAGCCTCCTACAGGATCTCCCAGAAGCAGGTGCCCATCTGGGTGCCCGCAGGTACCTTTGGGGTGACCCCGGCTTGCCTGCAGGACCAGAGCCTGCCCAGGGTCTCCTGGGCACCAAACAAAAGCTTCACTTTGCCTCATGTCCTTGCGGGGCTCAGCACAGTTAAATCTGTCTCAGAGGAGCTGGTTTTGCTGATGTTGCTAATCTCATTGTCACCTGCTTGTCACCTCGAGCAGCTCTGACCAGGGGCAGCTAACCTGGCACGGGGTGCTCCCTGCAGCAGAGAGGTCTTGGGGCTCCTCGGGACATGCCAGGGGTGCCCCAGCACAGCGTTGGAGCTGCTGGGGTGCCAGGGCAGAAGGCACTGGCACTGATGGGCTATCACAGCCAGCCCTGGACATTCCATGTGCGACACACCCCATGTCCAGCAGCTTGTCCCCTCCCCACGGTCTCCTCCGCCCTCTCCCTGTCCTTCAGGCACTTTGCAGTGCAACCCTGGCTCTGCACCAGTCCTTCTCTGTCCCCAGCATCCCTCCCTCCCTCCCACACCGCAGCGCCCACCCAGGAGGGATCAGCCTCTGCCAGGCTCCTCCAGGCCTGCTGGGAAATCTCCGCTATTTTTATCAAGTCCCTGCATGGGCTTGTCAAGAATTTTACATCCCAAAGAAACTCATTTCAGAAAGGAAAAAGCGAGAGGCACTCACAGGGAAGATGCCAGGCCCATCCTTTTCCATCTGCTTGCAGATCTCCTTTTCAAAACCTAAAGACAATGAAACCTTTTATTGACTTAGAAACAGCACCCTGGGCACGTGTAGATTTTCTGAGAGATAGGAGGGTATCTCCAAACCTCTCCATACCCTGAGCTTCCCCTCCCAAAGGCATCTTTGCCCCCAGCTCTTGCCCTTGCATGGAATCATTTTGGTTTGAAAAGCCTCCAAGACCACTGAGTCCCCAGCATTGCTAAGCTCACCATGAAGCCCTGTCCCCAGGGGCCACAACACGCACCCTGCCAGCCTTCCTGCGCTCCTCCAATGGAAACCAACACTCCCCTCTGGTGGCAGTGTAGCCTGTGCCCCTGTCCCCAGGGCTGCCAGCCATGCCTGGGACCACAGCCGCCGAGGAGGAGGAAGGTGCACAGGACGTTCTGAACTTCAGCAGGATGCTGGAACACACCAGCTGCTCAGACCACTCCAGAGAGCACAAGCATCAGCCCATGCCAGCCAATCTCAGTGTCCTCCAAAGGAGCTGCCACATGGCTCCTGCCATTCTGACCGGCAGACAGGAGATAAAAAACATCTCCCCACATCTGCAAGGCATGGGACACCCTGACCTGAGGGACAGTGCCCCACAGGACACCCTGACCTGAGGGACAGGGCCTCACAGGACACCCTGACCTGCAGGAGGGACACCCTGACCTGCGGACATGGTGCTGCCTCACATAGCATGAGGGGTAATTTATGGACCTGACTCACAACTGCAGACATGGTTCATGTGTTAACCAGGCAGAGAACAGTGGATTTAGGGAGCTCAGCTTGGAAAGGAAGGAGGCAATGCAATGCTGGTGACTGCAGACTTCCCACTGTTTCCCTCCATTTCTCCCTGTGCCAGCAGCTCTGCCACAGCTCCCACCCCATCCCTGCAGGCAGCACCGAGCCCGGGCACCTGCCTGGCCCTCCAAGACCAGCAGCAATAAATAAACCCTCCCAGCCTCTCCCCTGACTGTCAGATTTTCCTCCCCTGAGGACAAAGGACCATTCTCCTCTCCCTGGAGTTGGCGCAGCCATCGGGAGAAATGATGAATGGGTCCCTGCAGAGGGGAGGGGCTGCAAACCCCCCCGTGGTGATCTCTCCTGCTTGCATCTAGGACTTGGCTATTGATTAAATGTCGTGTTGCCTGGCTTTTAATTATTTTGTAATGGTTTGGTCACAGAGGCCAATTACGTGGGAGACTGACAGCAGAGCTCCACCAGGAGCAGTCGTGGGGGTCTCTGCAGCAGTACTGAGATCTCCATCAACCACAGCCCGTGCCGGGACACCAAGGCCCGGCAGCTCTGGGCACAGGCTCTGATGGGGACCCTGCAGCCCAGGCGGGGCAGGATGCTCCGAATGGTGGGCAATTGCTCTGCTCAGCCCTCGCTCGGCTCAGCAGCGAGCACTGCGGTCAGGGAGGACCATGGGGAGAGAACCTCATGCCTGAGCCACATCCCACTGCAGCATTGTGGGGCTCTGTACCCAAAGTCTAAATAAACACAGCCTGGAACGTCATTTTTCATACCAGAAATAGTGCAGGAAAGCAATGGGAGGTTCCATTAGAACCTGCAGCAGCCTTTAGCCCTGTCAGTGTAAATCAGCTCTGCTGGGGCTGCGCTGCCTCAACAGCACCAATTCCTTGCTAGAGGCTGCAGAGGCTCCCCGGGTGCACTCACGGTGCATTCCCAGAGCTGAAGGCGACAGCGCTGCTCCTTACCTGCCTCTGGTCTGTGCTTCGGTGCGGACACAGGGACGTTCGAGCACTCAAAGTACTCCAGGTCATCTTCTGGCTCGGCCTTCTTCTCCAGCCCAGCTGGTTTCTGTGAGGAGGTGGTGGAGGCCAACTTCTCCTCATCAGTGGCACGTCCATCCCGATTTGTAATATCTGGGATTTCTGAGATCAGCACTCCTTCATTCTGCAGGATCAAAATACACAGTTAAGCGAGGCTGGGCTAATCTGCGGGGAACAGGTGAGCTGCTGGATTCTGCATGGGAACAAAGGAAGGCTTAAAATCCTCTGGCAAGCCGCTCCCCAGCAGCCCTCATCCCTCCCTTCCCATCAGGAACTGCCGCCAGGGAAGATGCCAGCCTGAAGTTCAGCCAGCCCAGCTCCCCCAGCACCACCCCAGCACCCCTGTGCCCAGCCCGTCCCTCTGGGGATGAGACCCACGTACCTGAGCGCTGACGTCCAGGACCAGGGGCTGCGCCTCGTGCTGCTTCACCTTGCAGCCGCTCCTGCAGAGAGAGAAGCAGCAGCTGAGCAGGGCCCGGGGTGGCGCAGGGGACGCGTGCAAGACAGCCCAAGCAGGGGAGGCAGGCCCAGCACTAGCGTTGCACCCGCCGCGTGCCAGCACCACTCACCAGTGAACACCGAGGCACAGCAAGTTCTGGAAGGAACAGAAGGAACAGGCAAACAAAAGACACGACTACATGGCAGTTGGGTTTGTCTGTTTATTCCTGACAAAGGTAAGGAGCAGAGCAAGGACCCCAAAGGGCTAATGGCGAGAGAAGTGACGGCCAAGGAGCCGGCAAAGAGGAATCTCCCTCGCCCCACGTGTCCAGCACAACAGCACCCACGGCCTCGGTGCATGGCGACTTTCTGCAGGAAGAACCACGTCCAGGCTGTCTCCCACCCTGTCCCTGCAGCTGGAGCTCTGCCTGGGACTTCTCCACAGTATCCACATCTCCCACGAGAGTCAGACGCACACGGCCGGGGCACAGTGCGGGAGCACCGGGGCTCTGTGCCTCGAACAAACGCTCCGCCTGACGCAAACGCTGTCCCGAGGAGAAGGGCCCCTCGGGTGGGAAGTTTTTCCCAAGTAGGTCTTGCAGGTGGTCCCCTTGCCCTTCAGTGAGGAAGCTGTCCCTGGAACTTCATCCTACGTTCCTGAAGACACCCATCCAGAGGCTGTGTGCGCAGGACTGTGGCACGGCCACATCCTGACACCCCGAGCATCAGCACAGCGCCAGGCAGCAGAGCACAGTCCCGATGGCAATGTGGGTGATGGAGCATGAGCTTTTCTGCTGCATCTCACCCCCTCACATTCCACACTCAGCAATCTCCCAGGCTCATGTCTGACCCCCCAGGAGACACTTGCTGAGCCAGCACAGCTGGAGCAGTGTGACAGCCACTGCAGGGAAGGAGTCCCAGCCTCCAGACCCGGCACTCCTGGCTGCGGGGACAGGGCAAAGGCTCGAGCAGGACTGCAGCGCGCCGTTCCCAGGCTGATGGGATCGCCCCCACCCACTGTCCCTGCACTCTGCAGCCTCCCCACCCCATCGCACACATGCGCAGCAGAGCACAGAGCGACGTGGCACGGCACACGAAGCTTTCTTCGCACGCTGCCATGCACACCTGGGTCACGTTGAAAAGTCGCTCTGGACTGTTTTGCTCCCTCATGCCCTGCCACGAGCAGTCAAACTCACCATGCCCTCATCCTCCTCTGCTCTGCACCCTCTCCACTCCAGGGTTATCACATCACCTGGAAGCTAGTTTGAGCTCCCCCCCAGCACCAAGATAAGAGCTCTGGATTGCACAAAAACCTGCTCCCCCTCCATTAGCTGAAGGTTTCGAGCACTTGTCCACCATCAGGAGATGCTGCGAGGCGGCATGCTGCGAGGACAAGCACAGGAGTGTGCCTCTGGTGCAGCTCGGCTCTCCTCTCCTCCCTCACTCCCGGACCCTCACCAGGCCAGGCCACCCTGGGGACCGTGCCGAGGGGTGTGGGACACAAACCAGACAGCAGAGAGCACAAGTCAGAGGGCAGAAGGAGGCAGCATGCCATGGAGACGAGTGGGGCAGCACACACCCAGAGAGAGGACAAAAACAGCAAAGGAAAAGAAAAGGAATACAGGAGAGAGTACTTACAACAGAAAACAGAGAAATTTCACTTGCTCAGTAGTCCTGATGCATCAAAGCATGGACAGGGAGAGAGACAGACAGATGGAGAGAAGAAGAGCGTGTGAAAAGACCTGGATGTTAACTCTGCTCTGGAGAAGCACAGCGAAGTGCCCAGCTCAGTCTTTGGGAAGGCACACACACACGGGAGGCTCTGATCCTGCATTTGCTACCCCAGCAGCAGGGTGAGATCCAAACACAAACCTCACTGCCAGGGCAACGTCCTGCTGCCTGTGCTGCTCCAAGGTGACAGAGAGCGGAGCAGAGAATTCCCTGCTGCTTCCCCTCCCCACTGGCTCTGCTCACCCACAGCTACACATGTGAACACCAGCTCTTAGAAAAGTTGTATTTACTCTCTGTAAAGTATTTTCTGGACAAAAACATCCAACACAGCCTGATTTTTGCCTCCGAGGTTTTTATCTTTCTCTCTGTAAAAACCCACTATCTAATTTTCTCACTGGAGAACCCGACAGCAGAGTGAGAGTCTACCTGTCCAACCTGTTCTTTTTCTCTGACATCAAGTTCAGCGGCAGCTCACAAAATGTCTCAGCCACACCTGCATCCACCAGCTCCTGCACATCCCTGCACGAGTCCAGCACACCCATCGGCTCCAGCCTCCACTGTGCTTCCTCTGACACCACATCTACACCTCAACCCACCAGCTGGACCCCCACATGGTTTCCAAAGAGCTGATCCTGTAAGCGAGCCCCAGTCCAGCCCTGCCTGCTCTGCTTGGGACTCAGGACACTGCTCCAGTACACCTGTCCCTCTCCTCCCATCAGTGATGGACAGGCAGAGGGGAGCTGGCCTCTGCGGAGAGCACAGGCAGATAAAACTGAGGCAGCAGCAGAACCTGAGGTGCACAGGCAGGATTTTGGGCTCACTCGGGAGGCACTGGGGCAGGAGCACCATCACCATGATCACCTCCATCACCACCTCCATCACCACCACCACGCAGCTCTGCCTGCCCGCAGGGAAAAAGGAGGGGGCTGCAGCCCCGGCTCTGCACACACTGGCACTCACGTTATCAGGCGTGACTTGGGCTTCTTGGGGGAGTCTCTGCCTTTCAGGGCACCGTCCTGCATCTCCAGGGTCTGAGATTCAAGGATTTCATTGAGGCTGTTATCCGCAGTGGAGCAGGAGTCGGTGTCGGTGCTGGCAAGCGTCTTGGTGGGCTTGAATGCATCCATGGAGTCAAAGTTATTGGGGTCAAACTGATAAGAGCCCTTGGGGAGAACCGATAAATTTTGTAGCGCTGAGCTGCCACTGAGAGAGTTGAGAGCAGGGCTGTCCCAGCACATGGGACCCAGCTGGGACGAGCCCTGGGGAGGTGGTGGCTGCGCAGGACCCCTCTCCACATCTTCAGCTGGCTTCTTGGGGGACTCTCTGTGTCTCTTTGGTGCCAGCTTGCTGGCGGGGATCCTGCTGGCCCTCCTGGGTGAAGCTGGCTTGGCCTCCACATTCCCTCTCACCTCCGTAAACTCAGCCTCAGGTTTCAAGACCTGCCCTGTGGCCTCCAGGTCCCCCCCGAGCTCACCAGGATGGGGAAGGCATCGCGTGGCTGCCAGGGGAGAGCTCTGGGGCTGGCAGCCGCCTGCCACAAAGGGGCTCACACTCCTGTCATGCTGCTCAGGGTCACGCTGGTAGGACACTTGGGTCTCCTCTGTGGCTTCATCTGTGTTCCTCCCCAGGGAAGGTGTTTTCCCTTTCCCAAGCTGGTCCCGGGCCAGGGCATCAGCCTCCAGCCCCGTGCCAGTGTCCGCCGCGTCCCCTCCTGACATGAGCTGCTCCGAGGTGGCTGTGCCCGCATGGGGCACGGGGGCTGGCTCCACAGCGGGCACAGCAGCGTGACCAGGGTCAGCCTTGCAGCCCAGCCCAGCCAGGGGCTGCATCAGGGGCGAGTTGTCAGGGTCAGTTTCCCCTTTAGCATCTGAACCGCCGTTAGGGGCTCCGATCTCTGGCTGAGCCTCATCTTTGGGGTGCTTCCCAGGCGAGCTGTCCCGGTGGGCTTCGCCTACCAGCAGGTCACCATGGCCACCTGGCTCTGGAAAGATAAAAGGAGATGGTTAAACCCTGGCCTGTGGTGCACTCCCTTCCAGAGGGGTTTCTGTTCCCTCCTCACAGCTGCTCCAAGGTCAGATTTTATGGGGGATCCACCGACCCAAAACGCAGCTTCCCTCGTGCCAGATGACAGGGAGTCACTACTCCCCTGGGCAGAGAGTTAAAAATTACTGAAAAGAGTTCAGGGCCACATAACATGAGACAATACCAGGAAATGTGAATACGCAGGCCCCGGGGAGAAGGGGAATGGGAAGGTGTGCTCAGTGAGGGAGCAGACACAGGCTGCAGGAGGGATCTGGGGTCAGTCGCCCAGCGCTGGGGGTGCGGAGCTGGATGTGCACCAGGCAGGAGACGCTGCCTGGCACAAGCTGACTCTGCACCTGCACAAATCCTCCTGCAGCCATACCAGGCTCTCCACACTGCCATCGGCGTCTTCTAATGACAAATCCTGATCCATGACTTAATCACTGTTACTCCAATCCTTCCCCCTCAATCCTTTTACTGTTTAATCTTTCCTTTGCTATCAGGGGACGCATAAGATCCTTTTTCTACTGAGGCATCCTGAAAGCTGCACCCAGCGAGCACCCAGAGCCAGGACTGTGGCACAAGAGGAAAACATCTGGTGTTTCTCCTGCACCTTAACCAGGGACAATTGCACAGACCCCTGGGATAAGGCGAAACAGGATGCTGGGATGGCCAGCACTGATCAGGACCTGCAGCCCTCACAGGCACCCTTCTGGGGAGACACAGTCTAGCCAAGTCCTCCAAGGGCAGAATGGAACCAATGCTCTCCCAAGGACCAAACTGGTTTGAAAACGTAGCTGGGAAGAGCAGCCTGGGTGTTGAAGAGCTTGTACCCCAGAAATCCACCTGTCCCTGCCCCAGTCCTGCCCTGGAACAGAGGTGACAGCTGCAGAGAGGAGTCACCTTGAGCATCCCCACATTAGGTGGGGGAACACCAACCCCTGGCTCCCACAGACCCCCATCCCCGAGCACATCCAGGAGAGGTTTTTCCTATCACCAGGCATTTGCAACCGGCTCATGTTTGCTGGTAACAGAGCGAGTCACAGGCTGGCAGAGGAAAAGTGAATCAGGCAAATATCTGGTCCCAGGACTAATCCAGGATGTGGAGCCAACAATCCTGACTCATTTGATGGCTCGTGGTTTGCATAATTGATCCCCAGGATTCTAAAAGCCGTGGAAATGAATCATGAGGGTCTAGTCCTCCCTGAGACTGCAAAAATGCTTCCTCTAACAGCAAAAAAAAGCTCCCTCCAAGTAGACGTTGCCTTGATGCCCCAGAAAATGCATCACTAAACACAAATCCAGTGGATGAGTACTTGGAGTGCAGCCAGGAAACAGTCTGAGGCAGCGCCTGCCAGGCCTTCCCATCATTAGGAACCAGGAAAACCTCCTTAACAGACCCCAAAGAAAACTTTATTACACTTGCTGTGCTGCTCAGCTGTTTGAAGCCTTCCTGAGACAGTCCTGAATAGAACAGACTTCAAAGCCAGGGCAAAAGGACTATTTAAGAGCATTTTGCGTTCCCAGCGGAAGGTTTGGCAGCTGCTGTTCTCACAGACACGAGCCCATCCTGGTTTCTAACCCAAGCAATGAGTAATTACTTCTTGAATAACAAACAGTCGGCACACAAACCACCTCTCTGTGCTGTGGTGTCTGTAGGGTGGGGAGGAAAGGAGCCGTAGCGCATGTGGCCATCGCTCAGAATCATTTTGCCACAAAAATCAGAAGAACCACCCACCCAGGTTTTCCAATTTTGTGATTCCCTCATTTTCTGCACCCAAGAGAGCTCAGCCACTCCACCCCACCCACTCAGCCAGTCTGAGAGCCGAGGAACTGGGATATACTGGGAGGCAGGAGGCACAGGCGAGGGCAGCTCAGGTGCATGCCTGTGGTTTTGGAAATCTTTTGCAGCAGAAATGTCCCTTCTGCAAGCTCTGGAGTGTTTTCCCCTAGTTCCTCCCCCTCTGCATTTCTTCTGCCTCCAATGCAGCATGACGAGAGCACACGTTCCTGGGGGAACAATTACACAGGATGCAGAAAAGAGTGCCTGAAGGCCTTGGGGTGCATGGGCAGAGCCAAGCTCTCTACTCTCTATCCCCCCAGCTGCCCAGCACTACTGGGCATGAGCATGGCGATACCTCAGTGCAGCACTGGCTCTCCCCCACGAGCCCTCCCCAAGCCCTGCACGCTGCCTGCAGCTCTCCCTGCTCCTCCTCTGAACGCTCCAACATCTCCAGCTCCCGCCAGCCCCAGGCAGTCACGTTGTGAGCAGTGTTGGCTCCGCACGTACTCCTCTGCTCGTGGCTCCTGCCAGGGAAACCAGTTTGTTCCCCAGCCCTGCAGCTCCCCCTCACCACTCAAACCCTCCTTTGGGGCCAAAACTGTGCTGAACACCGCACGGGACCCCAGGAGAAGGCAGGCTGGCAGCCACCGACCACACACAGCTCTCCCCTCGGGCCAGCCCTTCCTACAGCATCCCAGCAGATGCCCTACTGCAGCATCCCAGAAAGGTGAGCCCGAGGTCTCCCGTTCCACCTCTGGCACCGTGCCCTGCAGAGGGGGGCAGTTTAGTCCCAGCATGAAAATGGGACACTGTCAGGAGCACGGCACATGCAGTGACTCCAGGATCCGTCCCAAACGCAGATCCAGCACAGGGCATGCTGGATCCCCAAGAACACCCACTGTCCCGGCTGTGCACAGGCTGCAAACCTGCTCCAGATCCAGGTGAGCACCTGGAGGGGATGCTACAAAGTGAAAACAGAGATTTGTTACTTTCTGAAGAAAAACAGACAGGACAGTCTGGCACCGCAGTAATAGGCACTTTGTGTCTGTGCATTATAATTGCTTCGCTTGTCTTCCTCAGGCTGAAATTAAACACAAACACCAACTTAAACAGCTTTCCAACATGCCATCCCTCAAGCGACTCAGGAACACTTGGCAGTGCTGCGAGGCAAAGGCTCCGCGCCCTTTCCATCCCACAGGCACCGCCAAGAGGAGCAGCAGCGATCCCAGCACGGCCCCTGTGCCAAGCACGGCCGAGAACAACCCCTGCGCTCTCCGGGCCTTGGACTCGGCTCAGGGCAGTGCTCCGTGTCAGTCACGCACTTCCCCGTCTCAGCACAGGATATCTGCCCTGTACATCAGCCCTACATCGCCAACGACTTTTTTCCTCTTTTGGCTTTCCGCTTGTGTCTAACAGCCGTTGATCTATTTTTAAATCTATTCTGTTAAGAATTAGCATACCGGCAAACGATGCTGCTAACGCACCGGAAAACACGTGCCCTGCGTCAGGGTAATGGCAGCGAGAGCTCACTCCCAGCACTGATGGCTCCAGATTTGTTGCTGCTGCTCATTTCCCTGTGCACAATATCTACCGGAGGATGACTGGAGATAACCTGAGCAAGAGTGGGACAGAATTACAGTCCCACCATCCGAGAGAGCAAGAGCATGATCCTGAGTGGCCATAAACTCTCACTGCAGCCCCCTCCAGGGCAGAATTTCTGTCCCCAAGGACAGGGTTTAACACAGCCAGGTCACCTCTTGGCTGTGCATGGAGCAGCCAGCCCTGGAGTCACAGCTTCTGTCTCACACATTCCTCACCCTGTTTATTCCCAAGGCAGGGTGAGACTGCAACTATTCAACAGACAGTGCCTGCTCCTCACTGTCCCTCAGGGCTGAGGGTGCCACGCCTGCCCTCAGGTCCAGCTCTGGCGCTGTCCCCACACCCCAACACGGCCAGCAGCTATTCCCCAGGGGCTGCAGGGCAGCAGCTCTCCCGGGGCTGACAAGCAGCCATTACACTGATTGCCTCCATCCTGGCATTTGCTCCCACCGCTGCTCCCGAGCTGCAGCCAGACGGAAGAGCAGGGGCTGCTGTGAAGCAGCAGCACCGTGAGGATGAGGCCTGAACACAGGAATCACATTGGTACAGTGATGAACACCCCAGGGTGCCTCTGCACGCTGCAAACGCATCCACCCCTGGACAATGCTTTCCCTCCACCATTCCAGACAAACTGAAGAGACACAGCCAGAGACACAGGCAGGGAAGGGCTGGAGCCAAGCGCAGTGGCGGTTTGGCTCTGCCCCCTCCAACATCCCACTCTCTGCCAGCCAGCACAGAAAAACAGCTTTTGCCGGAGATCGTGCCCTCATCTCCAGAACACTGGGAGCTTTGTGTGCAGGAGCAGCTACTCCCTCGCTGCTGAGCAGGAGCTGCTCATCCCAGGACAAGGGGCACAGGCACACACGGGAACAGTGACACCCTGGAGTCTGAGGCAATGCGCTTCCCTAAGCTTTGGTGGAAATGATCCTCCTCCCTGCTTAGAAAGTCTTTATCCCGCTCTCCCCCTCCCCAGGCATTATCCCCAAAGTAAAGATGTCTCTATCATCCCTTCTTAAAAGGATTATTCCAAGAGCTGTGATTATTGGAAACACAAACCGAGCACTCCCTCCATCACAGCCAACAAACTCATGGTTCCTACAGGGATGGATAAGCACCCAGATCCACCCCAAAAGCAGAACAACACCACATGAGATGGAGAGCCATGGCACCCTTTTACTGCCGTGGTCCACAGTGCCTGGGCCTGCACAGAAGGACTCACAGTCTGGATTGAGCCCAAGTCCTCTGAAACCAGCCCTGCAGAAAGTCCCCAGCCGCTGCTGTGAGCATTCAAGGAAAGCACAACATTGCACATCACAGACCAGGGTCTGCAGCAGTGAAGGGCAAGAGAGGGCAGGGAATGCTCAGGATGGCCTGTCCAGGATTTCCTGCCCACCACACACTGCCCTGTGCCTTGGAGAGGCTGCTCTCCTGCAGATCCCCTCCGGGGGCTCACAAACATCCTGACATTACCCAGCCACCTTGCCCTGCTGAGGGCAGAGGGAAGGGGAGGTCTCCTCCCTGCCCTCCCCCAATAACCTCCAGTGGGTTGTTGCAGCAGTGCCAGAGCTTCAAAACTTCCTCCTAGCAGCACAAAAACAGAGATAAACACCACGATCAGCCATGGACACCAGCACACACCCCTGAAGAGGAGGGTATGGAGACAGCGGCGAGCCCAGGGTCCTCAAAAGGCCACAGGCTAATACGGGGAGCCACACTCAGGGGAGCAGCAGCAATGTGAGACACAAGGAGAAACCTGCAAAACAGCTCAGGACCCACCAGCAAAGGAAACCCCATAGAGTAAGAACAGATCCCCTGCAATTTCTCAAAAAACGGGGTTTAGCAGTGTTGAGCTTTTGCATCTTTAGCAGCAGCTACACAGTGAGGACACCTGCGCCCTAACTGAAAAATGGCCTATGCAATGAAACCTCCACCACTGATCAGCCTGGGGGACACAAACCTGGCATCCTGCCACTCCTGTGCAAGAGCCAGGGGTGAGTGACACACGGGGAACACATGAGAAATGTCCCAAGAGCCAGCAGCAGTCAGGGCAGCCCCCAGGCTGCAGGGGAATATTTAACTGATAAAATAATTCAACAGCATCCTCGGGTTCCTCTCAATCAACCCATCGCAGCTCTTTGTGGAACGCCCAGCCCAACCCCAGCATTTGAACCGTCCAAGCCATTAACCACCAAAAATGCGGCAGGGCATTACTCAAAGCCAGCGAATTCTACTCCTTGACCGCACCCTGCCTTTCCGCCAATGGAGCAGAGCACCGAGAGCAGAAGGTGCATGCTGGCTCTTTACCTTGGGTCCCGGCCTCAGACTCTGGCGATCCTGGTGGCTGGTAGAACTCTTTGAGTGGCGAGCAGGTTGGTGTTTCTGCTTCAGGGGTCTCAAAATTATCAGTGGAGTCCGAGCTGCCGAGGGGGGGAAAAGAGTGAGGAATTACTGCTTTCAAGGCTACCTCTGAAATCCTCCACAACGCCTACAGGTCTAGCCAGGCCAGCGGCTGGCCGTGGGCATCCGGGGTGGCCGCTCGCTCCTGTCCAGCGGGACATGCTAGCAAACGAAAAGGGAGAGCAGGTGAAACATCATCGCGAGCAGCCCCTGTGCGTCCCCAGCCCTGCGGGAGGGCTTCTGCCAGGTCGCTGCCGAGCTGAGCACACAGCACAGGCCTCCAAGGACATGCCGCCCCGCAGCATCTCCCACGCCGCTCCGGAGGCTGCCGCGGGAAGCGAGCCCGGCCCTGTGCTCGCCAGCATCCTCCGGGAGCAGCGCCCGGCTCCGTCCCCAGCCCCCCAGCCCCGGCCCCAGCGCGGTGCGGAGCGGAGCGGTGCGGGGTCCCGGCAGCAGCAGCAGCGAGCGGGAGCGAGGGGCGCACGGGGGTCCCGCGTGGGTGCGGGAGCCGTGGGAGGGCTGCAGGGGAAGAGCCCGCGGGTGACTTGCCTGAAGCCGAGGGCAGAACCCCCCGCCGGCGGCTCCTGGTCCTCATCATCATTATCATCCTCCTCGGCGGCACCGGCCCCGCCGTCGCCCTCCTCAGGGCTGCCCCCGCCGCGCACCGCCGACCATGTCCAGCGGGCCCACTGCACCGGCGAGAGGATCTGCCAGGCGCTGAACGCCATCGGCCCCGCTCCGCTCCGCTCCCCGCTCCGCTCCCCGCCGGGCTCACTGCGGCC
>VZRL01005849.1:385731-422926 GCA_013397895.1 Origma solitaria | reverse complement strand
GGTTCCGGGCAGAACCCGCAGCCCCGGGCAGGTGCGGGGCTTGGGCGGCAGCAGGCACGGGGCAGGGGACTGGTCTGGCGACAAGGGGAATCAGAGATCCACGGAATCGCTTAGGTTGGAAAACCATCGAGTCCGACATGAACCCAGCACTGCCGAGGCCACCACTGACCCACGTCCCCAGGTGCCACATCTACACGTCTGTTAAATCCCTCCAAAGCTGGCGAGTTCACCACTGCCCCAGGGAGCCTGTGCCAGGGCTGGACAATTCTTTCCATGAAGGAATTTTCCCTATTACCCAAGCTAAACCTCCTCACCTGCCAGGGCTCTTACTAGCCAGCAGCCCAGACTCTCATACCACACATTCAATGAGAAATTGGGGTCTGAGCATCTTGTCCAGGGCACCTGATCTCGGTTAAGGAGCCCTGATAAAGTTCTGGTGTAATTTCTCCCCTGAGAAGAGCCTCTTCCCAACTCGTGCCTTGCAGAGGAAGCCAAACAGCCATCCCTGATGTCAGGCAGCAGCCAGACCCCTTTGTGGGAGGAAGATTTAACATTGCACTTTAAAAGCTCAGAGGTGACCCTGCTAAGAAAATGTCCTGGCTGGAGTTATTTTAATTAAAGTGCCTGAGAATGTATGCATTTCTGACAACATTCAGGGCTTTTTACTTTTGAGAAACTGAAAACTGAAATATTAATCTCTTTCCTTTTCTGTTAGTCAGGGTGTTCTGGCTGGGGTTGCAGTATTTTTTGGCAAGAAAAGCGTCAATGCCCTTGAAAGCTCTCACCTTCCTAAAAAAAAAAATAAGCACACAAAAAAACAACCAAACTTTCCTTGGATAAGGAAGTGTCCTATCAGGTTCAACTGCTCACCTGCCTGTGACAGTGCCCAGCGTGCCCGCGGCCACGCACACCCGTGGGGACTCCGCTGTGTACACACAGGAGCTCCCACACCAGCCCGACCACCCCCGAGCCCTGAAATGCCCCTGCTAGGAGGAAGCATTACCTCTGCTGCCGGTGTGCCAGGGAGAAGCTGGAGGCTGTGGCCGGTCACTGTGCTCAGCCACCAGGGCTGAATCAGGTGACAGCCATGTGGGACGTGGCGTGGGGCCCTGCCTGCTGCATGAGTGCAGCTAATCCCTGGCAGTGACACAGGCAGGGGCTGGGCAGCACCCTGCACCCCTCTGTGCAGCCTGGGTGCTGCCAGCCCCACAGGAGCTGCTGGAACCTGCCTGCACCACCGGTGACACCTGTCCTGGGGTGCTGCAACCTCCTGGCACTGCACCACGGCCATGCGAGTGAAGGAAAACCCATCAGGAAATGGCTCTGAGGGTGTCCCAGGGAGAGGTCTGTTCCAAATCCATGCCACAGCCTGGCAGCTCCCGCTGGGTCCTGCTCCAGCCCCTCTGCTTTCCCCTGCCAAGCACTGCTGGGCAAACTGGCCATGCCAGAGGGGAGTTCTGGGGGGACTCTCAGGCTGGAGCCAGAAGCCCCAGGGCCTGATGGATTGTGGCAGCAAGTGAAGAAGGTGAGGAGATGACTTTTGCATTCCCAGGCTCAAGGTGCAGAGCTTGGAGTGGGTTTTGGACTGCTCTGACTTCCGGCATGTGTATAAAGGCCAAACACTGCAAATTATGCGCTGTGCTGTGTGTCACTGTCCATCTCCTGCACCTTGCAACTGAGGACAAGCCCTGCCTCTGCACATCCCAGCTTGTGGAAAGGGGCAGGAGCAAGCTCTGGGAATGGCCGTGCAGTCTCTGCAGAGCATCCCTCTGTGGAGGCAGAGTGCCCATGGGCCAGGCTCTGGCATGGGCAGAATTCCCAGGGCTCGTCCTTTTCATTCCTCTGCCTTTGGTTTCAATGGAATTTCCTCCAGCTATTTCTGAGTTGTGCGTTTGGAAATGCTGCCCTGCCCAGCAGGACAAAGCTGGGTACACACATCTCTCTGTGCTGGACAGGAGCTGCCAGGCCCTGCTGTACCCGAGGCTGGGATGCTGTATCCAGGCTCCAGCAGCTTATCCCAGAAATCAGCTCCCGTGGGGCTTTGCTGAGCTGAGGACTGCTACCAAGCGGCAGGAATTCAGCACTTCCTAAGAAGTCTGTCCTGTCAGAGCAGGGATCTAAACTGGAAGGGAGAGTCTGACCAGGAGCCAAGGCTCCAGCACACGCACACATTAGGAACCAGTGCTAAAAAATCTGGACAGGGCCCGTGGATGCTGTGTCAGACACCAAGCAAGCCGGGGACAGGCGGTGGGTGATGTGCCAGCACTGTGGCTCCATGCTTGGTGATTTTGGCCACAGCCCACACCCTCCTTGGCAGGGCCCCCACCCTGTGAGCAGTAAACACACACAGATCGCTGGGAAACTGCTGGCTTTCCAGGCAGACACTGGAGGGAAAGTCAGGAAGGGGAAAGCACCAAAATTAGACGACAATTATGTAGCACACCAGGAGAGAAAACCAGTTTCCAGACCCAAGAACCTTGAGGGTGCATGGTGACGTCCTTCACCACACTCCCCAGAACTCCCTCAACCTGACAAACTGGCAAAAAAACCCTTATTAAGCTTTACCCAGCTCCTCAGGACAACGGGGAGGGTCAGTGTCATTGTCTGCGAGCCACAGCCTCGACCTTGGAGCAGTGACAGGTCCTGTTCAGACTCTCAGGAGTCCCAGTGCAGCCACCAGTCCCATTCCAGGGTCTGGAGGTGAGCAGAGCTGCATGAGAGGCTGTGCTTCCCAGCGGTGCCAAGTGTCACAAGACCGTAAATAGTCACATGCGGCCAGTGCCACAGAGCCCTGCCCAGGGAGCCGTGCCCTGCAGGCAGGGCTGGCGGTGCCCGCGGGACTGGGCACAGTCACACAGCAGCCACGCTGCAGAGCAGCCAGATGTGCCCCAGCTGTGAGGTCCTATGCTGGCAGAACTCAGCTCAGGTGGGGCTCCTGCACCCCCGGCTCATCCAGCACCCCGAGGAACACTGGAGCTGGCCGGTGGGGTGACTGCGGTCTGCAAGGGGGCAGACGCTAATAATTATGCGAATTCCGTGGAAATTTCCATGTGCTTGGGAAAGTGGCAGCCAAGCCCTTCTGCTGCCCGAGGCAGAGGTTTGTTGTTGTTTCCGGGGACTGTGACTAAGGGCCCGGTCTGTCACATGGATGGTGTTTAAATGCCTCCTTGGAGCCTCCCATCTAAATGCCATCAGCTCCAAACCTGCCCGGAGCCGGCACCGTCAGGCTGCAAAGTGCTCCTGGGAGTGCCTGGAGCATCTCAGCTCTGCCCACTGCTGCTGGCAGAGCAGCAGCACAGCGCCTCGGAGCGAGCACGCTGTGCCCGAGCCCTCCTCCACCTGTGCTTGCCCAGAGCTCTGGTGTCATCTCCCCTTGCCGAGGGTCCCGAGGGAGGGCAGGGGCGCGGAGCTGCACACATCATCCACTCGGCTCTGGCAGCGCCTCCTTAGCAACCCAAAGAGAGCCACAACAGGGGCCTGGCGGCAGATCGCATCCCGGCCAGTGCGAGGGCTCTGGAGGAGAGCCCGGCGTGCCTGCACGGCCCGGTGCCCGCCCGGCAGGTGCCGGTGTCCTGCTCTGCCTGGGAAGCACCGTGAGATCGAGCTCTCTGGCAGGGCAAAGCGGCAGGAGGCTGTGCTATTCGAAGGTGTGTTCCAAGGTGTGCCGTCGCAGGGCACTGGGGGAGCTGGGGATCAGCTCTGCACCTTGGGCAGCCGAGGAGCGCTCGGTCCCTGCTCTCCTCCTCCCTCCAGCCTGACGCAGGCAAGTGCTGGGTGAGTGTCCCAGCTCTTAGCTCCCTTCTCCTTCCTACCTTTGCAGCCGCAGACTTGTCCCAAGCTCTGTCACTCTCTGCTACCTGTCCCGGGGCTCCTTCGAAAGCCACTCGCTTGAGCAGCTGCCTGGAAAGGAGCGGGAGGAAGGAAGGGGACGGACGGGGTGGGGTGGGCCAGGCGGCGGCGGGTGTCTCTGCACCCTGTAGCCGGGGGCGAAGGAAGGAGGATGTTTTGTAATATTTGGCAAGCGCTTCCAGGGGAAGGGAGAGGAGAGCAGCGGCACACGGCTCTGCGTGAACCGTCCCCGCACCGCTGCTGCGCCGGTACCGGCGCTGCTCGGGTGAACGCCTGCATCTCATGCCGGCTCCTGCCGGGGCCCCACTGGTGTCATGCCGTAAAAATGCGCTCTTGACTGGAATTTGGCAGCCTGGCCCCTGACGGGGAGGCAACCTCTCCGCTTACAGAGGGAGCGGGAGCTGCGGCCCGGGGCTGCAGGGAGAGGTGATGGGGAGCTGTTCCTGAACTGTGCGAGGCTGGAGAAGGTCTAGGAGAGGGGGATGTGCCCGTGGGTTGATGCCCAGGGATGCCGCTTTCCCCTGGCTGCCTCGTGCGAGACATGACGACAGGGACAGACAGAGCCACGGAGACCCCCAGAGCAGCTGGGCCGGAGGCGGCAGCGCCCAGAGCACAGGGTACCAGCCCTGGGGCAGCGGTGGGACGGCAGAAGACTCAGCTGGGGACACATTTTGGAGCAGAGGAGCAGTTTCCCTGCGAAGGTTTTTCCTGAGCTCCACCCCAACGAGGGGCTCTCACAGCCGGGGGTACTGAGGCGTTGCTCTGATGAGCATCTCCGCATGCCGCCGCTTCTCGTCCCCATCCCGCTCCCGCTGCCCCTTGGGGCAGGTCCCCCCCTGGAGCCCTGAGGCCATCGCCCCCCAGCATTCCTAAGCCCAAATTGCAGACTCCGAACAGGACTCAACGACACGCACACAAAAATCGGCTCAAGCCACTCAGTTAAACCTCCTGGCCTCACCCCGAAGGGTTCGTGCTGGAAGTGCCAGCCCGGTGCGGGCTGCGAGCGGGGGCTGGCAGCGCCCCTGGCCCCCGTGCCCCGGCGGAGTCCGCTCCTGCAGAGGGAGCGCAAGGAGCGGCAATGAGCCGCGGGCTCCGCGCAGCCATTTCGTCCTCGGGAAGCGTCAGGCAGGGGTGTTGCTTTCCAAACGGAGGAGAAAACTCTGCTCAAAGGGGAGATTTCCCCTCGCAAACAAAATGTACCGTCTGTTCCCGCAGCCCCCGGCCAGCCCCCGGTCCCTGCCCTGTGCCCCTGCCCGGAATTACCTTCCCAAACACCCAGGACCCACGGCTGTTGTGCAGAGGGAATAAACCAACCCTCTTCATGGCCACCTCCCGCAAAAAGCAGGAGGACAGTGACTGGGAAGGACACTGCTGCACCTTCCGTGGACAAGCAGGGTGGGGAGCCACAGCCCAGGAGCCCCCGTTCTTCTGCCTTGTCTGGGGCGCTCCTTGCCTGCTCATCCTTCCCATCCCCGCATCGCTTTCTCCGTCCAGAAGGGCAGAGGGCGGATGCCTCGGGCAGGCGGCAGGTGATCCATCTTGCTGGGGCGGTTTTCGTGTCGCAGCTGTACCAGGACCCACACTCTGCCAGGCTTGGCTCTGCTGCCAGCCTCGCACACTGCCCGTGCCAACGCCCCAGGCTCCGTGTTCTCCGCAGGGTTTGGGGCAGGAGAGCATTCCCAGCCGCTGGAGCCTCGGAGGTCACTACGGCAGTGGGCATGGGCGCTCACCTGCTCATCTGCTTGCTGGCCCGAGCCTAGCCTCCAGCTCCCATTCCCAAGTGGCTCTTTCTTTCCAGCTGAAACTTCCTGTTGGCTCTCACTTTCATTCTTTACCTCTTCAGCAGTGCAGAAAATTGGCACTTAATGTGCCTTGTGAGGCTGTGTGGTAGCAGCTTAATTGACCCTGGTTGCATCACCCTGGCCACAGCTTGGTCAGCGAGCTCAGCCTTGGGCCACGTTCATTTCCCGTCCCCTTTGTTTTCCTGCCCTTTCCGGTGGTGTTCGGCTCCAGGCAAGGGTCACAGAGGAGCAGGGGCAGCCCAGGCTGCCCAGAGAGCTGCGGGGGTTCCTCCTGGGTCCCCACCCAGGGAAATCTGGCTTCCTGCAGCTCTCCATCCTCCTTTCCTTTCCTCCTCCATCCTCATACCTTCCCCAGCTGGTCAGCAGGTTGCTCCACACACTGCGCATCCCAGCATTTGATGAGGCGTGTGGCAGGGCCCTGCTGCAGCTCTGGGATCTTCCGCAGGCATTGCACATCAGTCAGAAACCTGGGCTGCTGGTTGCAGCCCTGACCCTGACAGTTGTTTTCCAAGAGCTGGTCCCAGGAATCTGGCGTTGCACGAAGGGATTGCAGAGTGTGCCAGTCCAAACCAGAGCAGTGAGGACCGAGTGGCACACTGACCGAAAAGCTTTTAATGACACCAGACCTGTAGCAATCACCCAAACATGGTCTCAGCTTAGCTCCAATTCCCTCATTGCATCATTTGGGGCAGAGATTGCTGCAGGAGAACCTGAAATCATTGGTATTCAGAGCATCATAAAACTCCACATGTGGTTGACGATGCAGGCAGGACTGCATTATGGCAGATGCCTAGCAGGGGAATAAGATTTTCCAGGTGAATGCAGGAAATGCATATAACCATTGTTTTGGGATATTCCTGGGATATTGCTGAGGAGAAGTGGCTGCTCATTGCTCCTCTCTCATGTGAGAGCAGGAGAGCGCTGCCACCAAGGCTGTGCCCAGCTGCTGCTCTGGCACAGAGCCGGCAGGAGCCTTCTAAACCCCACCGGGCTCTGGGGGACATCAGGGCCACACCAGCAGGAGCAGGGCCCAGCAGATGTCCCTGCAGGTCCAGTGGAATTCCCTGGACTGGGCGCAGGTTCCCAGGACAGGGCTAGTGCTGCTGCCCTCGGGTACTGCACACCACGGATGCTCTATTAAAGAGGAGGGTTTCCTCCTATTGAATATCTCACCACTCAATTCGTGTTGGACCATGGAGTTCTTCCAGCACTCTGAATACAATGAGGTAGTATCTGCTGCTCTGGAGTTTGTATCCCGGCAGAGAGCCCAGCCAGCTGGGAGCACGCTGGGACCAGGCTCCGGCACAAAGAACAATGGGAAGGCTCAGCAAGGGGCTCTGGGGGCAAGATCCAGCCTCGGTGACAATGCTGTATCTGGGGCTGCTCCCAGCCCTCTGATTCTCCACCAAGAGAGGATCACAGCTTCCAGACCCTCCTTTTAACTCTGCAGCTTGTCCCCTCACTCCCCTTTACCGCACTTTCAGGCAGTGAGCTCTGCGTGCCAAATGGGATGCTGGGGAAGGCGCTGCTCTCTGGATGGGCTCCAGATGCAATGCAACTAATCCATTTTTATAGCCGGGAGCAGGTGTCTCGTGCATCGTGAGCAGCTCCTTTAAAGACCACTCTGTTTCTTTGGCCACAAGCACTGGAGGGGTCCAAAGGCATCAGCCACCGCTCGGTGCCCTCCAGCTCCAGAAACTCCCTGTGGGGCCATAGAAACAGCCTGTGGGGCCATGGTGCTGCTGCATCACCCCAGTCTCACCCTTCAGAGCACGGAGGGCTCCAGGTGCTGTTGGCACCCCTGGCCAGGGTCACAGGACCACAGCCATGCCTGCACCTCATTCCTGGGCTTCGGAGCCACTGCGACCAGTCCTGGGGTTGTGCAGCCCCCCAGGGCTCCATGGCGTGACCTGCATGAGTGTAAAGTGAAGAATGCAGCCTTGGGGCCATGGAGAAATTCCTTTTTGCTTGTACATTCCCTCAGCTCCTTGTGCCTGTGCTCACCTTCACTGCTCAAACAAGGATGTGCGACACGTCCAGAGACTGTGAGCTCTGGGAAGAGCTGGTACCTGTGGGGAGGAAAGGAAAAAATCTGCTGTTGGAGTCAGAGATAGGAAAGGCCAAAGTGTTTGTTTTCCATCCTCAGACCTCAGCAATGCTGCAAGTGGAGCTCAGTCAGGAAACCCCATCCAAACCCACAGCTCATGAAGCTGCTCTGGGCAAACAGCTCCTCAAAGGGCCCTCTGTCCTTGCCCATCCCGTTCCTGCTCCGGAAGGGAGAAGTGACTTGCTGCCAGGGCTGCAGGGCTGGGGACCCTCCGCTGTGCCACGGCAGGACTGACGTGCAGCCCAGAGCTCCCTGCGGGGACAGAGCCCTCCCCAAAGCAAGCAGGAGCACCTGGAGGAGCTGCAGCCACCGATCCTCCAGCTTTGCTGAATGCAGCAGCTCCTGGGGGGCTCAAAGAGACCCCAGGAAAGAACCCCTGTCTGTGTGGGGCCCCAGCCAAGGAGCTTCCCTGCAGCAGCTACCAATGTGCTGGACTCGCTGGCCCTGCTGAGACAAAGAGCCATTGCTGAATTCAGCTGCCCTGGGTATTTTTTTCCCTCTTCGATGAATCACCTGCTAAAAATATTATAAATTGAGTCTCTGGCCAGACCTTTCACTTCTCTGGAAGCAAAAATATTTATTTTACTCAGGCCGTGCCTGTGTTTTAGCAGAACTTTATGATCAATTTTGGAGGAATGTGCCATGCTGTATATTCAAATTACAACCTTTTTTGGCTCGCAGTGTAAGTTTAAAATGTCTTGTTCAAGACGCCACTGTCAAGCTGCCAGAAAAATGCATTTTCAGCTGTTTTCCTCCCAAAAGCACCAGTTTTGCCCAGCTGATGGTTATTGTCAACCCAGGTGTGTGTCCGTTCCAGGGCTTGGTGATCAAGGGGTGCAGGCTGGACGGGCTTAGACTGGGAGCTTCCATTTCCATGGGAAAAGCAGCTCTTAGTTCCCAACATCACCAGTCAGGTCACAGGGAGCTCTGGAGCTGCCTGACTTGCAGGGACAGCTCTGTCCCCATCGCACAACGCTGCATTTTCGGGACCCTTCCCTGCCCAGGCTCCAGGCTGGGGCAAAGCTGATGTAGATTATCAGACAGGCGCCAGCGCAAGGAGATCCTCGACGAGAAGATCACCACAGAACCCCATGGAGCCAAAGGAGCTTTGTTCTGGGAGCACCTTCCTCCTTCTCCTCCTCCTCCCGAGGTGTGCTGGTGAGGCACATCGCGGTGCAGGGCGCTGGAGCTGAGTCTGTGCCGCCAGCCGCCGAGACCCCTCTGGGACCCTGCACCTCCTGTTGCTCTTGCTCCCGTGCCAGGCACACCTTCCCCATAAACTCTCGTTTGACTTTAGGAAGGAAATGAGGGAAATTTCTTTTTCTTGCTCCGGGGCAGAGAGAATAATGGGATCCTTATTCCCCAGTAATTAAGTTGATTTTTGCGTGGGTTTAATTTACACTCCCTTCCAGCCTTCCCTGCAAGGCGGGGATGTGGCCGTGGGTGGGCAGGGGACATCAGCACCGCTGGGCACCGGCACCAGGTGCTTGTCAGGAGCTGGGGCCCAGCTCCAGCACTTGGGATCCTCTTCATGCCAACATCCCAATCCCATGGATGGGAGCTCTCCCCATCACTTCTTGAGCTCTGCCAGGCCCCCAGGTGCTGCTCCATGCCTTTGGCACTGCCACTGCAGCCTCAGCCCAGCCAACGAGGCTGGGGAAACACATCCCAGCTCTCCCCTGCACCAGGCAGGATGCTTTCCCTGGCAGAGGCATTCAAAGCCTTGCAGCCCCAGCAGAGAGCCCTGGGGATGAGCTGGATTTCGCCCCTTTGGCCCCACACGAGGAGCAGAGCAGGGAGATGAAGGACAGAGCCCCATCTGGTCTCAGGGCGGTTTTGCTGTGCCGGATGTCGCAGCCACATCGCAGTGCAGCACATGTGGCACGCTCAGCCCACCTGGCACGGCCTCGTTGGAGCTGGGCTGGGCTGAGGGGCACCAAAGCTCCTGGGATCGGCTGTGGGTGCAGCACAGCAGCTCTGTCTCAAGGCAGGGCAGGGATTGGGGCATAGGAGCATCCTCAGCCCGACACCAGCGGAGCCAGGGCATTGCAGGAGCACACTGTGAGAGCAACACACCGAGATACGCACACCCACACGGAATTCCCAGCAAGCGGGGAAAGAGGGAAACAGTGTTTTCATCGCAGATTTCAAGCACATAAATAAGTGAAGCCAAAGGCTGCTGCTGCTGCTGTGGGAGATGGCCCTGAGCGGCTGTGGGGGACACAAGGGTCCCCTCACTGCCATAGAACCTCGGGGCCCTCCCTTGCTGCAGGGCAGATGGCAGAGGGGAGGAAAGCCAAGCCAAACTGAGGCCAAATGACAACCTGCTGCGTCTGCTCTGCACTCGTGGGCTGCAGAGGGGGAGCAGCACCCCCTGCACCCAAACCCAGCCCCATCGCTGGTGATGCAAAACCCACTGCAACACCTGCTGAACCCTTTCTTTCTTTTACCCTAAGTGGATTATAAAAATTCAGACACCTTAAAATCCATCATCTTGTTATATGAGTCACAATATTAAATCTAATTTCAGTATCAGGAGTGAGTTTCCCTGGAAATGGCGAAGAAAACAGCAGCATTAATTAAACTTACGGCCTGTTGTGTTCGTTCCTCAGTAGTTGTCTTTTTTCCACTCTCCTCTTGTATATTTGATCTGTTCAAGGCTGAGGAAATGTTACCCACAGTTTTACAATAGCAACCGATTTACAGTGCCTGCTTAGTCACTGGGGAATTTCTTGAATTTTATGTTTTCTGAAAAAACAGAACCACCATTGGCTTGGTCAGTGTGTGGCTGACAAATTCAGATGAAGACTCACCAGTATTTTATATTTGTGGTTGGAGGTGAAATTCCACTCATAACTTTTTGACAGTGTTGAGGCCTTTTATACATATACAGGGCTCTGAGCACCCTGCTGGAGTTGAAGATGTCCCTGCCCGTGGCAGGGGGTTGGATTAAATGACCTTTAAAGGTCCTTTCCAGCCCCAAACACCCTGTGATTCCACGAATTCTCATTCAGGGCTGCTCCACGTCCCCGCACAAGTGTTGGTCAGACGCAGATGAAGAGCCAGTCCTGCATAACAGGCTCAGGAAGTTTCTGTCCTCGGCTGAAACCCCTTTGGTGTGGAAGAGCCTGGAACTTATTACAAATCGCTTAAGTAACTTTGGCTCACTCGTGCTGATTAAATTGCTTCCCTGACTATTCCAGAGGCTCAAAACCACCAGCAGCTCCCAGGCTCACGGTGCAAAATTAATTAAAGCAGACGATAACTTGGCAAGGACAAAAAAAGAAAGTCTCATAGTAAGGAACAAATCCAGCGCGGGGGTGTTTGCTGGAGCATGTGCCTGGGGGTGCTGTTAGGTGTTTGAGATACATCCTCATGCAGGGAGAGACCTCAGCTCACACGTAACACTTCGCATTCAGCCTTCAGTGCTTTGCCAAATCTGGGCATAAAAATAAACTTGGAAGCCCAGTGTAGAATCACAGCACACAAAGGCAGGGACCCCTCGGTTTCCATAGGAAGCAGAATTAATAGCTTGGCAGAAAGGGTGCGTTTCCATTTTTGTAGAAGAATTTCCTCCGCCTCCTGCAGAAAAAAAGTGCTTGTAAGAAACACGGATTCAGAGAGTTCTCCAGAATCTGGCAGCGGCTCCAAGGCATCCCAGGAGGTGCCTGCAGGACTTCCAGGCTTCCAACAAAAACCAAGTGGACCATCATTCCTCTCTTCCTTGAAAGCACCGGCAAGGCGAGCACGGGGAGGCTCCTGGCACCTTCCTCCTGGGCTGTGAGCCGCAGAAGGGGAGATGGGCTCTGGGGTCTTCTGATGTCCTCAGCTCGTGCTGTGGGGGTCCCTCACAGCCCCCTGCAAGGAGGGGAGGTGGCTCCGAGGTGCATGTGCTGTGCATTAAGCAAGACCCCTGGCAGCAGGACAGAACCAAGCCTGAACCCGACCTTCTCCCCCTCCCCTTCCCCAGCGTTATCTGAAACCACAGCCTTGACTGGCTGCAGTTCTCATCCATCTGCAAAAGCACATTAAGGAGGGAGAGAAAGGTTGGCAGCTGACCACAAACCAACTCCCCAGAGAGGTCCTTACCTGACTCCAACCAGATGCTGTTTATCAGCCCGAGCATTCGCTACATGCCCGATGTGACAGAGACAGAAGAAATACAAGAAATGCTTGTTACACTCAGGGCTTCGGGGGGTTTTCATCCTCAGGCCGGATATACAAGTTCCAGGAGAGGAATATGCATCCCTGGAGTCCTGGGCTGAATCTGGAATTCATATACTCTGTAAATGTACTTTATTTAATACAGGAATCAAGAAGGGGTTTGGAATTGTTGCACTGGCGATCTTGATTGCGTAGCTGTAGCTTGGAATTGAGGAATAACTGCAGATCTGTAGGGCAGTGCATCAGCCCCCTGGAAAGGGCAGGAGGTGTTCTGGCTGCACATTTCTGTCCCTGTTCTCCAACCACTGCCCTACACGTGTTGAAGGCTGAGGGAAGGTTCCAGTGGGGTCTGCCCTAGCCCTGCACGTGTCCCACTGCAGATCTCCCTTTGGATTAAGCCAGCAAAACCCATCAGACCAGAGAGCGACACCACGGTGACAGCACAGGGTCCCAGGGCCCAAGGAAGGCTCTCAGAGCAGCGCGAGAGCCAGGGCCAGGCTGGGAGCTGGGAAGGATGAGCTGCCAAAGCCAGGGCAGCAGGAACGTGGAACGTGGTAGCGATCCAGCCCAAGTGAAGACAGATGTGTTTGCTGGGAAAACAGCGGCAGGACTCTGACAGACGCCTGAGTCCATGTGCAAGCACATATCTGTGCATTTGTGTAGATGTATATGTGCCTTTTATGTATTCCTGTATGGCTTTAAGGATCTAGCTAATGTGTTTTTGCTGCACTGACATGTTGTCTCTGACACCTGCAAGGGGCATCTGTCCCTGGAAGTGGCCTTGTCCCCATCCGTGTCCCCCTGGCAGCTCTGCAGAGCGGTGCCAGCAGCTCGGGGCTGGCGGTGGCACAGGGCTCCGGGCACTGGGCAGGGCTCTGCCTGTGGAAATAAATGCACAAAGCCCCAGCTGAGCTCTCAGGGCCTTGAGCTGGGCTGTTGCAGTCACTGAGAGCTTTTATAGTCCAGAGGGACCTGATTGCTAATTAACCAGCTGATTAATTAGCATCATTTCATTCAAAAGCTAATCTGGTCACTCCCTACATATTTGTTCCTATGAGATAGGTTTTGCCCAGTGCCAGGACTAGAGAAGAACTGTCACTGTTGTAGTGCTCAGATTTTGGGACCCTTGGGGACTATCAGCAAAAGGCATTTTTTTGGAAAGACTATGCCATGAAATTCGGTACGGGGAAAGTGTCCTGTCCCAGGAGATGCCTTGGCCAGCTGATGCCAGCTGGCAGGCAGGGATAACCCATCAGGAAGGTGCTGAAGAAGTGGGTGAAGAACACTTTTCTGCATCGGTGTCTCCCACTCCACCAGCCGCTGCATAAATCACGTTGGCTTCAGAGCCTGCTGGCAAAACATAAAGCAGTCTCCATGCTCCAGCCACCACAAGGGTATTAATCAGGCTAAAAATATAAAAACAACATGAAAAACACCATCTACGGAGTGTGCGGCATCAGACACTCGCTCCGGGAGCTCGGCCAAGTGCTCATATCTCGATTCTCATAAATACACCGCCAGGAAAACGCATTATCTCTGCAGTGCTCTTGGAGCAGTGAGATCTCAGAGCAAAACAGGCCATGGCACCTGCTGCATTTTAATGATTCTTCTTCATCACCTGTAGGGAAACCGAGATTTAAATAACTGTCCTGCGGTGCCCTGACCTTCCCACCACAGCTCGGGGAAAGTCGGCATCAGCTGTGCCAGCATTGGCAGTGTGAGCATCAGCAGTGCCAACCACTGCACTCACACAAATCCTCCAATTCTGGAGGAAGATGACCGTGCTCTGAGTGGTGTCTGGCAGCTCTGCTGTGCCAGCTGTACTGCCAGGGCAGCACCAGGCTTTGGGATGTGGGAGTGTGGCCTCACTGGGGTGACAGACACACCCTAGCAAAAAACACAAAGGCTTCATCAGGTTCAGGGAGCCCAAAGAAGAGACTTCATGCAGCAAACATGCCCTTTGCGTTGCTCTCCATTGCCCATAAAGCCATAAACCCCTTTCAAACGCTCCATCTCCCTAACTTTTGGATGTCATTAAACTCTTTATTAATTTACTCCAAATGTCTTCGCTCATATTCCAGCACAGCTAACCCCATCAAAAGGAGACAGCACAGTGCTTAGGCAGCACTTCTGCTCTTCAAAGCCTGTTACTGAGATTAATTGCTTCTGTCGAGTCCTCTGTGAAGGAGGAACACGCAGACAGTTGTTATGAGTGCTGGGTGCGAGGGGGGAAGTGAGGTCCAAGGTAAAAGCAGAGTTCCAAGGTGTCACAGTGTTGGCTGGAGGGGATGGGCTGTGCCAGCTGCAGGGGAGGGCCCAGGACTGCAGCTGGGCTCTGTCTCGGATGGATATTCCTGCAGCTCCCGGGGGCAGGCAAAGCCCAGGCGTGCAGCGTGGTGCCACTGCAGAGCTGAGAGCCACGGTCCTGGCATCTGCCACCCCCAAACATCCTCCCCTGGGCCAGAGCTGAGCGAGTCCTTGGGCTCCCCACGGCTCTTCCCTGATCACTGCTGCTTGCCGAGAGCCTCTGCAGCAGAGGTCCCTCCTCCATCCCAATTTATCCCATGATGTCACCAATCGCAGTCCGTTCTGACATCACCAATGACATCACGAGCCCTTCCCCACATCCCTGGTGTGGCAGTGGGGCTGGGCAGGGGAGCACACCACAGTACAGCCGTACCCTGCCCCACAGAGCACCTCAAGTTTCTCCATGGCACTAAGGAGGGTTCTCAGACCTGGGACACCTGCTGCGCAGCCCCAAAACACTTCCTGCCAGCCCCACAGCCACTGCTCCCTCCATGCTGGTACCCACAGCACGGAGGATCCTGCAGGAAGCACGGCGAGCCCAGCTCAGCTGCGCTGGAGCAGCACCGGTGCCCTGCGCTGGGGCCAGATGTGCGCCGTACCGAGGCTGACATGGTCCATCTGCTCCGGGTTTTGGTTTCCATCGTGGAGTTTACCACATCCCCCCCGGCCGGCTGGAGGCGAGGAGGCGAACATCTGGAAGAAATCGTGGCTGTCACGCTTCAAGGAGATACTGCACCACAGAGAGGAGAACCCGATCCCTCGCCCCGGCAGCCTCCTCCCTCCCTCAGCCCAGCAGATGAGCAGAGAACCAGCATCCTGCCACGGGCTGGATCCTGCCACGGGCTGGGTCCTGCCGGGTCCTGAGCCCCTCCCAGGAAGGGCAGCACCCGGCACCAACATGTCCTTGTGAAAAGGGATGGGGCTGAGCCTCGTGGTGAGTGCCAGCCCAGGCTGGAGACACCCCCAGCTCTGTGCTGGAGGAGGGATGCAGGGTGGGAAACTCCGGAGGGACTCGGCTCTCTGTTTTGGAGATGGGCTGAGAGTTGGGGTTTCTCAGCCTGGAGACGAAAAGGTTCCAGGGAGAGCTCAGCGTCCATTTCAGTGCCACAGATGTGCACAGCCACAGAGAAGCTGAGGCTGCCCCACCCCTGGAAGTGTTCAGGGCCAGGTTGGATGGGGGTCAGAGCAACCTGGTGTCCAGTGGCGGTGGAAGGTGGAGAGGTTTGGGATGGACAGTCCTTAAGTCCATCCCAAACCATTTCAGGATTCTGTGATCTCGCCACCATGGCCAGGTGTGTCTGTGAGCCCAGCAGAGCTGTGCACATGTTTGTAAACACCCTGCCACCACAGCAAACCCTGCTACACCACCATTCCCTCTGTGCCAACCCCCCAGTGCCTGGGAAGAGGATGCTTTTCCATTTAATTAAGTGCCCCATGTTTTCTATAGCTCACCAGGGCTCAGGAGCGCTATCACCACAGCGTTTCTGGCAGGGAAGGAGTCCTTTTTCCTTTATGATATGGAATAGTTTCAGCATTAGTTATTTCTAAATCATTCTGGTTTATGAGCAACCTGACAATTCAGCAAAGGCAGGAGGCCTGGGTTTGTACCAGGCACTAATAAAACCTTGAGAAGGGCTCTGGGCCCACGCTGGCAGCTGCTGGGGGAGGAAGGGGTATCACTCGGGGGTGCGTCTGCTCCTGCCTCCTCCCAATGCAAGCAGCAGCAACCGTGTTTCCTCCTGCAGAAGGGGATAACCATCCCAGGCCACTCTCATGGCAGCAGTGAGCTCCTTCTCATCCCACTCTCACCTCATCCATCCCCAAAGCATCTCTGGGTACCATTCTGCAACTGTAGGAGAAGGAAAAAGAGGCAGGGTTCTTCTCAAAATGCCCAGCTGGGGCACAGAAGCATCTAAATACCATCCAGTGCCTCTGTCCTGGCAGTGAGGGTCCAGCATGAGGTCCCAGCCCAGTTCTTGGGAATGCCCCCAGCCCTGTCTGCAGCAGGGATCGACCATCAGCCGCTAGGGTTGCCGGTCTGGAGCAGGAGGGTTTTGGGAGGAGAAAATAAATAGACATGGTACACAGCAACAACAAGTGCTTTGTGAAAGCCGTGAAGAAATAATGAATGGATTAAAACAGAGGATCTATTTTTGGAAGGCCTGGCACAAGATCTGACCCAGAAAGCCACCTGCAGACCTGGCCAGTGCCACTTCCCTGTGCTGAGACCTGGAGCTCTGCTCTAAAGGCTGAGGCATCCCTGTCCTGCTGCAGGCAAAGCGCTCGGAGGGGCTGGGAAGGACCTCTCAGACCTCCCCTGCCCAGGCAGCACCTGGTGGGGTTCCTGGCTGCAAGAGCCCCAGGGACTCTCAGGAAGAGCAAGGGGAGCTTGGAAAGGCTCAAGGAACACGAGGTCTGTGGAAACAGGCTCTGCACTGTTTGCACGCTGGATCCAGTTACAGGACAGGTCAATAAAAGAACCGAATTTAGACTTTTATGGCTGAAATAATTGCTGCTGGCATGCCAAGGACTCGTTAGCAGGGCAGCAGGTGAGGCTGTGGCTGGGCTCTGCAGCCCCCCGGGCTGGGCAGCACTTGCTGCCCTTTTGCTCCCCGCAGTGTTTCTGAGAGGGAAACTGGACTCAGTGGCACAAGTGTTGGTGACTCAGGTAAGCCACGGCCACCTGTCCCTTGCCCACAGAGCACCTAGTCTTCCTCTCACATCTCCTCCTCCTCACTTTTGCCCTGAAAACCTTCTCTGTCGTGGAAAGTTCCGCAGCCAGCAGGTGTGGGGCTGTGGGGCACAGGGGCAGCGGGTCCCCCCCAGGCCCTTCCCACCCCATTTCCTTCACTCCCTGGTGCCTGCACGGGGCGGGAGCAGCGCCTGCCCTGCGCTCAGGATGGCCAGAGAACCAACAGGGCTCGTGCTGCAGCCAGGCACAGCGGCGAGCGCGTCCTCCCTGCAGACAGAGTGAGATGATTAATTGAAGTGCAAGGCTGCTGCCAGCAGAGAGAATGGGGCTCAGGTGGTTAATTGAACTGAGGCTGCAAACCCAGCCAGAGAGTTTCTGCCTGTGGTCATGCACACAGCATCTGCTCTGCTAAGGATCGAGAGATAAAGGCATGAGAGGTGCGAGGGTGGAGGAATTCCATGAGAGTTCCCACGGCAGCCCTTCTTGTGCTTGGCACCCTCCAGCCAAAGGATGCACGAGGCAAGCCCAGAACTCCACAGGGACAAGGACATCCCTGGGAATCCCTCCTCCCCTATGGAAACGCAGTAATGCTCTTTGATAAGCATCATCTTGCTCAGCAGAGCCTGCTGTGCTCCTAAGGGGAGCTCTGCTCCCACCCTTGCATCAAGGTCACATTAAAACAGTGCAAGGGCTGGGCAGAGCTGTTCAGCCCAAAACTGATGGGACGTCACGTGTGACACCCGGTGTCAGCTGCTGCAGCTCCCGCCTGCGTCTTGGTGCTCACCCACACCCTCGGCAAACATCGGTGGGACTGCGCAGAGAGGAGTGGCACGAGCAAGGTCGCTCCAGGGCTGGATCCCTCCTCTCCCTCCACAAACATCTGTGCAGATGTTAACAGGCGTGGCACGGCTCGATTTTCGATATGAAAGGCACAGGGTTAGAGTTGAGCTCTTGGGTAAGTGACACCGAGAAAGTCAAAGTTTAATTGGCGTTCCTGCCTGGGATGAAAGCCCGCGGCTGCCGGTGCCGGCACAGGCTGAGCAGGGCCATTGGTCACGGGCTGTAAAGGCCACACACAGGCGGCACTGGGGAAGGGCTCCCCTACCCAGGGGAGCCTCAGCTCTCTCTCCTTGGCCTCTTGCTCCCCACATCCCTCAGGAAGGGGACACGGGGCAGGGAAGGATGGGGTGGTGATGGGCACTGGCCTTAGTGCAGCCCAGAGTGCCCTGAGACGAGGACGTGCTGTGGCCCATGGCAGTGGATAGGGAGCTGTGTAAAAATAATTTAAAACTTCTACAAAATACAAGTTTTTTGTGTAAATACAGTGGATCTCCCTGTGTTCCTTCTTTCCCTACTGCACTGCACCACGCATTCTCATCAGATCCCTACAATTCCCACTGCAGTTAATGATCCATTGCTGGTTCTGCTGGGACGCAGGTCCCTGCCTGTGCTCGCTGTCCCCTCCTGCCCCTCTGCTTCTCTTCCAGCCTTCATCCCTGCCCAGGACCATGGCAACGGCCATGACGTCTCCTGCACCTCAAGGGTGATTCGATTATGTGGGCTGAGAAAGTTCCTGCTGGAGCAGAAATGGATCTAATTATTGACGCTGGCAGTGGCGCAGGCTCGAGGCGCTGGCGTGGAGGGGACGGCCGGGCAGGATGGGCTCAGCCATGTCCATGAGATCCACTCTGAGCACAAGGTCAAGGGCAGAGCTGGGAAAAATTTGGAGTCTCAGGGGCTGGGCGGCTTCTTCTCCATTCCCGTGCTCCATAGTCCCACAAAGGCACCCCATGCCTCTGCTCTGGAGTGAGGATGAGCCCCCCACACTGCAGCTCCTCTTTCAAGGAGCTTTGGATAAGGATTTTTTTCATTCCCTTCGTCCTTCAATTTCAATGAAAGTGCAATCTTTATGCAGAAGAAAAAGCCTTGAAAAAGCAGTCTTTTGGCATGTTTTTGAGGCAAAAATCCCCCTTTTCTTGGAAAGCAGGCCAAAGCCTAGCCCATATTCCTTGGAAATGGGCCTTGCTCTACTTGAAAGATGTCCCGATTTTTTGCTGGAAAATTGGGAAATAGACACAGGTTGGCTCTAGGAGAATGAGGAGTTGCAGCAAAACTTTCCATGAAAATGATCTGGAGTCTGCACAGAGCAAAAACCCTCGAAAGTGGAATTTCACCCACCCAGCCCAGGACCATCCTGGCAGAGATACTGTGCCACCAGAGGGACCATCCTGGCAGGATGCTATGCTGCTGGCAGGATTATCTCAACGGAGATGCCGTGCCCCCAAAAACTGGAGCAGCTTCGATTATTGCTCCAGGCACATTGCTGCGGGCTCAAGGAAATTCCTCTCAACCATGGCTGGTTTTTTTTTCCAACCCAATATGAGAAAAAGTGTCTCCCCTCTCCCCCCCACGACTGCCCTGTAATGCAATTCTGGCAGGGCATGTTGTCCAATAGGATTTCTATTAAAAAGTGATTTCCTTCTGCTTATAATTTCATTATAAGGCATTTGCGTAGAGCATCGACTCCACAGGTAATATATGGGCAGGGGAGCAAGATTAGAGAGCATGGATGATTTCTAATGGAGGCTGCAAGCAGACGTGAAACAATCAAGGCTGGGTACAACAGCCATCATTTACTGGTGCCTGACATGGAGAAATACTTCATCGAGGGGTTATTGCCATTTAACACATCCTTCACTTCTTCCATCTTTCCTGGATGAAGTGCCCAGCCGTCCTATCCATCTTCAGGCGAGATCTGTCAGTACTGCTCCTGCTCCTGTGCTGCCACAGCCCCTGCAGCCGCAGGAAGCAGAGATTTCCTTTATTTATCAGCACTCGAGGTGTTCCATGGAAACACAGTCAGGGACGTAGCGGTGAGGAGAAAATAGGCATGATCACCTCCATCCTCATCCATGTCCCCCAGACCCCTCCAGGCTCAATTCCTGCTGCCTTGCCTCTCCCTGCCTGCAGACACCTGGTGTGGGGGGCTAGGGCCAGCTGTGCTGGAACTCAAACCCCTCCCCAATGCCTCAAACCCGTATAAGAATAACCAAACTCAGATGGCATGCTGAAATGCCGTTTTCAAGAGCAAAAGAGCAGGAGAAAGGTGGTTTCCCCCTTGCAGCAGTCGGGGGGTGGCGGCAGCCCCATCTCTGGTCCTGGGCAGACGATGCTCAGCCCGGCGATGCCACTTGGCATTCCTCCCACACCCGAGGAATAAACACTGCTTTGTTTTTACCTCCCTCGCTGCACAGACAAGAAGCACTCTGAGGCTTTCATAAGCTCATCTGCATAATAATGCTGGAGATTTCCTAACTGGAGTGATCGGAGTGTCAAAACCCGGGATCCAGCCGTGAATTGTGGGGAGGAAGCGTCGCAGGGAAAATGACACCGGGGCGGGAGGGAGACGAGATGTCTGAGGGTTTCCCCTGGGCCACGCGTTTTTAAACAAATTCTGAGCGAGAGAAGGGCGAGCGGACAGCAAGGACCAAATCCGGGGTGCTGGCAGGATGCAGGCTGCTGCTGGAGCCTCAGCCCCTGAATGACGAGCAAATCCCTGTCTGTGGGATTCACAGGGTGCTCCACAGAGGGAAGCATCACCAGAGAGCCCTGAAGCGCTGGGATGGGGCCGTGGTGCCACCCTTGCACCAGCACCCTCTGCATGCGCGGGGCTCAGCACCTCCCCACCCCACCGCTGGCCCGTGGGAATGGGGGCCAAGCACCGCACGGGTGATTTCTATGGAAATTCTAATTTGTGAGCAGCAAAACCTGCTAACACCATCACTCTCCGACGAGGGAGCAGTGTTTTCTCTGGCATCTGTAGGAACAGGGGCTGCTTTGAGCAGGAGCTTTCCTGAGCCCTCCGGGTGTGAGGCTGGGCGGCGATAACTTATGTAAGCACACGCTGTTCCCCGGCAGCTGAATTCAGCAGAAATCACCAACTCTGGCTTTGCAAGAAAAACAAAGCCGGCGAAACGAGGCCGGGCAAATGGAACAAAAGCCCCTTCCGAACGCGGGTAAGAGCAGCAGGACAAACAGCGCTGCACGGGCTGCGGGAAGCGCACGATCCCTCCGGGATGTGGGGCTGGGCAGGCGCAGGGACACCGGCAGGGCTCTGCCAGGGACAGGGACACCGGCAGGGCTCTGGCAGGACCAGGGACACCCTGCAGGGCTCTGACAGGGACACCTTGCAGGGCTGTGCCAGGGACAGGGACACCTTGCAGGGCTCTGCCAGGGGCAGGGACACTGGCAGGGCTGTGCCAGGGGCAGGGACACCCGGCAGGGCTCTGTTAACAGCAGGGACACCGGCAGGGCTGTGCCAACAGCAGGGACACCCGGCAGGGCTCTGGCAGGACCAGGGACACCCGGCAGGGCTCTGCCAAAGCTCCCGCAGCCCTTCCCCGCAGCCCTTCCCCTCCACAGCCCTTCCGAAGGGCTCCTTGGCAGGAGGAGGAGATCAAGCATGCAATTATTGATTTATTCCAGTTATTTTAACAGATTACTGGAAAGCATAAAGAAGGCAGCCGGGCAGCGCTTGGCTCAGCTGGCAGAGAGTTTCCTCCTGACGGCTCCGTGGCTGCCGAACGATCGCTCCCCGCGGACCTGTGCAGCCAAGAAGTCCCTGGCTGGTGGCAGCAGTCGGGATCTCCTCGCCAGCCCTCCGTGCCGGGGAGGCATTTCTGCTCCGAGCCGCCTGCTGCATCCTCTAGCAGCATCCAGTTGTTGTTTGGGAATTTTCCCTTCGCCCCCGCTGGGTTTCACAGACATTTTGCTGTGCAGACGGAGCTCGGGAGAGGGTTCCGAGCAGCAAAATTCACCTACAGCAAAACCCGACAGGTTCGGCAGCGGTGTCTGCGGGGAGGGATGCTGGGGAAGGGGACCCGAGCACAGATCAGCCCTGCGGGTGCTCCCGTCCCTCCCAAGCCCTGGGAGATGCTCTGGGGAGCGGAGAGGCTCCTGCAGAGCCGAGGCTGTGTGTCAGAGCCCCTCCGGACGCCAGGATGAGCCCCCCGGGCCGGCTCATGTGCCGGAGTCACTTGCAGCCTGCACAGCCACCTTTTGTCGCCTTTTTGTCCTACTACATATTTATCAGCCTCATTTGCATGGTCTTTGCATAAACCACGGGGCCGGTCGCTGCGAAGTGTCTCTCTTGAAGACAAGCTGAAGTATTCATCTCCATAATTCTGCCGGCATTTTGACTTCCCAGGACAGAGCCTTTGTTTTATGCTATTGCCAGCAAATTCCTGGTCGGGTGGGCTCAGGTTTCCAGTGTGCCATTAGCACACAGCCGTTCCCATCAAGAGCTCCAGAGAATTTCCTTGTTTCCTTCCAACTCCGAACAGCAGCAGCCTGGATCCTGCTGGGAATCCTGCATCTTATTTAGATGCCTGAACATTGTTGGCATAAAAACCTTTTTTAAAAACTCCAGGGCCAAGGCTCTGCAGGCTGTGCCACCACAGCTCAGGGCTGTGGTCATCACTCACCCGGGCATTTTAACCAAAAAGCTCTTTTTCCCATTTCTCACAGCTCCATTGAGTGAGAGGAAATATACTTTTGATTTCAGACTCTAATTAGGCCTCAGGAAAGGAGATAATGTGCTCTGTGCTCATCAAAGGGTCAGAACATCAATCCCAGCTTTGGCAGGGCTCAGTCGTGGCTCCCAAGATGGTGCTGAAGAGTGAGGAGGCTGCACGCCTCACCAAAAAAAAACCAACCCCATTGATGTTTCCAATGGGGATGGAAAAAAGTCTCTCATCACATGGGCAGAACAGGCAGGAGGTTTTATAAAAATTTTTCATTTCTTGGCATGAGGCAGCCATTTCTCTATCATATTCCCAAAATCATCTTCCACAGCGCTGGCAGGACAGAGCCCTGTGGGGCCAGAGTGGGCAGTGCAGGACCCCGGGATGAGGACATCAGGTCAGGGCAATTGATTTTACGATCCTGGAAGAGCAAAAATCCAACAGCAACAATCTCATCGGATGTTCCTGCAAATACATCCGTGCCCATTAGCCTTCTTCATGGGTCGGCTGCCTGGAGTGCTGGCTGAGTGCTCCCGCCTGGATCGATGCTCCACGGCTTTATAAACCCACTAATCACCCTGATTTATAGGTAACACGTCTCAGTGGCACCTGGAGGCCTGTTCTTGTTCCGAGGGGAGGGTTTAAACCTTTCCTGCTTTTTTTTTTTGTACTTTTGGATTGGAGAAACCTGTGGCTGCTGGTTGCCGCCAGCCCTACGCTGCCCTCACAAAGTTTGCTGAAGAGGATTGCTGGGGAGGCAGACAGCTGCCAGCTCCTGGGGAGGAGTTCTCTGAGCACACAAATTTTGGGATTCAGGACCATGGCAGTGAGGTACAATATCTGTGCTCTAATTGAACCCCTGAGCCCATCCTCTGCCCAGCAACTGCTCTGTTATCTGCAGGGCTTGGCTCATAGCAGCAGGTCCGGCTGCTCTGCAGTGTCCTGGGGTTCAGGGCTCTTGGAGCAGCATCCCAACCAAGACAGGGAGCTGAGAAATCCCTGCCTGCCTGTGCCACGGAGCTGCAGCACAGGCAAGGGCCCCTCCAGCACCCAACAGCATCCTCCTGCCAGGCAGTGGGAGCGGGAGACATGTCACTGGATCCGGGGCATCTCCATGGGGTGCTGAGAATCATCTCCATGGGGTGCTGCATCACCACAGGGCGCTGCCTGCAGCCTGATGAGCCCGGGCAGGGCCCCGCTCCGCAGCCGCGCAGAACACAGCCTGTTCAGCTAATCAGAACGAGCTGAAGTGCCTCCCTGATTGCAGTGAGTAAGTGCCTCCCTGGGCAGCGAATGCCGGGCACTGGAGAGCTCTTCAATCATGCCACAAATAGATGGCACAGCCAGAGCCAGCAGCCAGGAGCACCTGGGGGTTGCCTGGGGACCAGCGCATGCCTGTGAGAGCGAGGATGAGGAGGGGAGGAGGGAGAGAGGGCAGTAACTCCAGCTCTGGGTGTTGGGGGGGCTGCAGGAGACCCATCAGCCAGGCTCGGGCACACTGACCTCGTGATGTTTCTGGTCTTCAAATCTGTGAATCCACAGACTTCAAGTGTTTTCAAAGAATTTCCTGTATTTAAGGAGAGAGCTGCTCTGGAGTGCTTCCCTGGATGCTTTACTCATGTCTTGTAAATAATGCATTAGTTTGCACTTAGAGGAGTGAAAACAGCCCAGGTTTGTGTTGCTGCTGAGGCTGCTGATCTGGAGGCTCCTGCAGGCAGAGCACAGCATCCCCCCTCCCCTGGGCTCCTTCCTCCCCACAAACTCCGCTCTTCATTCTTGATTTCCCTTTTCCGTTTTAATGAGTTGGTAAGCGCAGGGATGATGCCTGTCTCAGAGTGCCCTGTGCATTAGCCAGAGATGATCCCATTAGGAGCAGTCTAGCGAGCCTGGCGGGATACATCCCATCCTGCCAGCGCCGTGAAGCTGCAGCGTCCTGCAGGACCCCCTGCCTCCTCCCAGGGGATGAAAGCTCTCCTGCAGCAGTGCAGGCAGCCCCACACCATGGAGAACGCTCGTTCATGCCAGCCCTTTCCTGGGATGGATCCGCACATCCCTGCCCTGCCACGCTCCAAAGAGTTCTGCCAATGCTTTGCAAAACACAGAGAGCTTCACCTGGGAGATGGACAAGTTCTCAGAAGTGTGGGTCATGCTCCAGGGAAAACAGACTGTTTTCAGCTGTCTGCTGGTGAGACAAAGCACAAAAGGGAAAACAGGTTGTGCTGTTGGAAGCCACAACCTTCTGGTCCAGAGATCAGGACATGGCAGCTCATCAGCTCCCAGCTGCCAGAGACACGGCAGGTACTGGGGAGTCACAGCAACGCAGCATCACTGTTCAATAATTCATCAGAAAAGGCCAAACAGAGGCAAGCGATGTGAGCAGCCCGGGGAATACGTGAGAAGCCTCTGGAGTGCCGGGCTGCAGAGTGGTCGCCACTGCAGTGAGCGCTGCTGGCAAGAGCTGCTCGGAAAACTTTGGATGGCTTCGCTTCCAATAACATGCCTGTTGATTTTCCCTCTGTCCCTCCTGCAACTTTTGTGACATCACTTTCCCTTTATATCCCTCTTTCCCTTTTCTATTTCAGACCGGAGCAGGAAGGAGAGTGGCAGGACCTCCCCCAGCCCAGCTGACACGCCCGGTGCCTCCCAGGAACCCGGGAGAATCTCAGGAAAGCTGAGCCAGTGCAGCACAGCTACTGTGGGGCATCCCTTGCCTCTCTCAGTGTTTCGGGAGCCCTGAGCTGCACCCCGGGCTTGTGGCTCCCCACGGCTGCTGGTGCCAGCCCACGAGCCCAGGCTGCCCCTCCGCTCCACAGGCAAGTGACATCGTGCCCACAATTCGCCGTGGGGCCAGCTGGCAGGTTCTGGCACCCATCCTGCAGGTAAAATCTGCTCCCAGCCGCAAATTACACATGTCTGTTGAGTTCATCCTAAATTACAGTGCAGGGTGGCCCTTATAATTAGGAGCTTTGCTCTGGAAGCACATCCCTGCAGGAACGCCCTGGGCACACTTCCTCCTCCTGGGGGCAAATCAAGGCAGAGGGCCCCCATCCTGCCCACGGAACCCCTGGAGGGTCCAGCTGCAGGCACTGGTGGGAGGGAAGGTGGCACCGTCTGATGCTGCCCTGCACCTCACGCCAGATTTCAGCTTAGTGCAGCCCCAGTTCCAGCCCTACAAGGCTGGGACACTGCAGTGGACAAACTGGGTTTGATCCCACGCCCAAACGCTAAGCCCTTGGCTCCTCACAATGGGTGACACCATGCCAGGGCTCCCAACGGAGGCACTGCTGTGTGCCGTGGGGTGGGTGGCAGGGCTGGCTCACTCTGTGCCCCACAGCCATCGGAAGCTGTGCAGCACATCCAGGCCCTGCTGCAGCACCACTGCCTGGGCAGCTGTGCCAGGAATGGCTTTGGCTGCTTCCCTCTCCTCGAGCTGCCAGCGTCTGGAGCCAAGAGCAGCTCCCCAGGTGCCCAGGCAGCTGCAGCATCTGCAGGGACGAGCTCATACTACTGGAGCCTTTGTCCTAAAAAAGGAAAAAGCAAAGCACCCAGATTAAAAAAAAACAACCTAGAGGAGGCCAGGGGCTGAGTGGAGTGGGAATTGGAAAGGGGTGGCAGGTTGCTCCTGCACCACTGGGTCCCATCTCAGCAGGACGAGGCACAGCAGCAGCAGTGAGAAGGCACTGGGATGTTCCCACACAGATCTGGCCCGTGGGTCAAAACAAACCCAGACAGAACATCTGCAGATTTTTTACTGAAACTTCACATTCTCTCTCACAGATAAAATTTCACTTTCTGGTTTGTTGTTTTTTAACCAGAATAACCTAAAACATTTCAGAAATGTTCTCCGTGGCCCAGCCCCAGATGCCTCCCAGCATCTTCACTCCAGCAGCCCTGGCCCCAGCCCGCTCCTCCCCACTGGGTCCCGCTGGGCTGGATGCAACCGCAGCCCGCTGTGGCTGGAGAGCACCGGACATGTCCCTGGGCAGTCCCCTCCTGCCCGCCTAGTATTTTCGTGGTCTGGCAAGCGAGAGCCAAACCGCTCCCCTCTTCCCACTGCCTCTGGTTTTGGCACTGCCGCCAGAGCCCCACCGGATTCAGCACAGGGCTCGCAGGAGTTGTGTGCCTGCACCGGGCAGGACATCCCTGCAGAGCCTGAGCTGCTCCGTCTTTGGTGGCAGCGCTGTCACTGCTTTAATTCCATCTCCCCAATCCTCCCAGGTCCTCTGCCACTCCCATGCTGGGCACTCCCACAGTACCTGCAGCCACCAGCACTGCAGGACCCTGGTCTTCCCAGGCCTGGGAGGAACCCCCATCCTCTGCATCTTTACTCAGCCTGGGGTCCAACACCACCAGGCAGCAGCCAGGTACCTCCAAGTTGTCACACCAGATGGAAACTTGGGCCATTGTCCCTCTAGAACATTGGTCACCTAAAATACCCACTGTGTTTTCCTGCACACTGCTCTAGTTTGTAATTGGTGCACATAAATATAAATATGTACAGAAACGCAGTGAGCAGGTCACTATTTAAAGCCTGGGCAAGGAGGACCAGAGCCAAGCCTGGTTTTCAGGAATGGGACACAGGTGCAAGCCGAGGACACGGCCCCAGCCTGTTGGCTGCACGCCAGTGCCATGGAACCATCACCCTGGAGGGTATATGGGGCTCAGGAGAGTTTAGATTACCACTGGCAGTGGGGTGGAGTGGCCAAGTGTGGCTCTGTGGAGCTGTGGGTAACCTCCTGCCCCAGCTCCTCTCCCCCCTGCATCCTATGGAATCCTCCTGAGGAGCAGAGCAGCACCCCACAGCACCAAAACAAAGAATGCTCGGTGTCAGTGAGTGCTGGTGCCAGGATGGGAGTGCCACAGCACCGACACAGAGAATGCTCGGTGTTAATCAGTGCTGGTGCCAGGATGGAGGTGCCACAGCAGCCCTGCTCTGCTCTCACACCTGCGCACAGGGACAGGACTGTGCCAGACCCCACTCCCCACCAGCTGAGCTCCCTCCGCACTCGCCCCGGGAATTTGCACAACACAAGCCGCGGCTGTGCCGTGTGGGAAGAAGCAGAGTGAGTCTGGAGGCTCCAGTCCAGCCCAAGCACAAACCACCTCCTGCCAGCGCAGATGCCGCGGCTCCGCGGGTTTGCGCTTCCTCCCCACAACGGATTGAGTCAGCCCTTCCTGAGGGCACCGCGAGCAAGAGTTTCTGCCAGCGCCTCTGTGTGAAGCCACCGAGCTTCTCTTCAGTCCCATCGGCCCCACAATGCCCCAAGTGACCCTCGGCACTGCATCAGCTGTCCCTGTGCCAGGGATCGCCTCCTGAGAGCGGTTCCCCAGCCGGTGGAGGCAGCGATGGAGACCTCCTGTCCCCAGGCAGCCGAGAATCGAGGACAAGGAGTGGCAATGCTGAGTGTCACAGCCAGGGTCCCAAGGGGCTGCAGATGACACGCCCTGCCCAGTGCCCCCAGTGCCCGGCTGGGATGTACCTGCCATGGGCTCAGCCCCACCGCCTGCTCGGCCAACTGGCAGGTGACGATGCTGGGGCTTTGTCCCTACCCTATGATGTTGCCTGTGATTTATAGGTCATTTTACAGCAGCTGTAAAGAGGCTGTAAATTATAGGAGGGGCATAAATTAGCCATGGACCCCTTTACTGGCCATAAAGATCTAAGGCCCACCACAGCTGCCTTTGGAGCTGGCACCCCGGGACATTCCCGAGGACAGCCAGGGGTGTCTTCAGCCAGGCCAGCGAGGCTGTGCTGACTTATTTAGCACAACTCAAATAAATGGGGCCTTTTATTCCAGCAGGGCCGCAGAGCTGGAGTGTGACAGGTGGGGAGGGGCCAGCGTGACGGGGGCAGCCCGGGGGCTCCCTGCCCAGCCCAGACCTTTCCCCGTGTTTTATTGGGGGGAGCGGTCCCCTCAAGTGGGTCTTGGTGCTGGGACCCCCAGCCCAGACCCAGGAGGGGTTGGTGGTCCAGCCTGGTGGCCTTACGCCAAGAGGCAGGGCACGGAGGACAATGCCTTCGGGCTTTCAGGTGGCTCTCTGTCCCATCTGTCAGCCCCAGGGTCCCTCCCTCATGCCACGTGCCCCCGCGTGGAGCCCTCCACACGCACCAAGCCCCCCGAATTCCTCCGCTGCCTGCCCCGCACCGGCGGCAGTTGGTGCCCTGTTGTTCTCCAGTGTGACCCTGGAGCACAAACAGCTTTGCAGCTCCTCGCCTGTTAATTACATTATGTCTAACGAGCAGGATCAGGCGGAAGGGATTAAACCTTGGATCTGCTTCTGCAATCCTGGAGCACAGGAGAGAAAAGCAGCTTTATCCATTCGAAATGGGAGTCACTTTTCACACCGGTTCCAATCCCAGAGCTAATCTCCTTAGTTTGCCCAGTGCACTGACAGCTCCACACACAGGCAGGGCAGGCAGGGCGCTCCTGCCCCAACCTCGAGGTCTTCCCTACCTTACCCAGCCTTGGAGCCTGCTGGATGTGCTGGTGGTGCTGGAGCTCTCACAGGGCAAGCAGGAGACTCTGCACGCCCTACCCCAGCACTTGGCATGCTCCAGGGACCCTTTCAGTGGCTTCTCTGGCCACCACAGGACAAAACAGCAGTTCTGGAGAATTCCTGGGAGTCGCCAGTGGCTCAGCATTTCCTGGGGCTGCAGACTCTCACTGCATGGCAGGAGAAGTGCTGGGTTGGGATGAAACTTGTCCCCAGACACTTCAGGGAAGATCTTCCAAGCATTGGAGTCCACACTCAGAGAGGACCTGTGGAGCTCCTGGTCTCCAGAGCCACCCAAAATCCTGTGAGCCCCAGGGCCAAGGAGGGGCAGAGTGGCACAGGGAGGGCCACAGAGCAGGCAATGCTGCATCTTCAGGCTGGGAATTGCCCAGCTGGAGGGTTGGGATTGTTTTGCCCAGCGGCTCTGACAGCCAGAGCGAGCCCGTGGAGTGGGCACCACCCTCGGGCTCCTGGGCGAGAGATTTGCATGATTATTCGGCATGAATTTGCCTTTGGTTCCGAGCCAGGGGTCACCATGTCTGGAGCTCGCGGCGCTGTCGGGACAGGACTGCAGTGGGTCAGCGGCTGGGCTGACAGCCCCGGCGGCAGGGTCACCCCTCGTGTCACTCAGCCCTGGTGACAGCAAACTTTGCATTCCAAGAGGCTGGAGCATCACCTGCCTCCCCCACAACTGCACAAGCTCAGCCACTGAGCTTCCTGGGGAATTCATGGAATCAAGGAATCATTCCGGCTGGAAAATACCCTCAGGATCATCAAGTCCAGCTGCTAACCCCACGCTGCTGAGCCATCATCCATGTCCCACACCAAATCCGACTCTGCAGCTGCCCAGAATGCTCTCCTTGCAGTCACCTGAGCTTGGGGTCTCTCAGGAAAAAGAGAGAAAACCTCTGGCCCCAGCTGGGCATGGGGCTTAGCTCTGCAATGGTGCCCACACTTGGTGGCAGCTGCTCACACTGCCAGCACGGGGACACGGCTCCAGGAGGGTGACAGACATGGCAGCTGCCCTAGGCAGTGTGATCAGCTGGAGCTCAGCTCCATGGCACTGTCCCCAGTAGCTGCAACACTGGGAGGGGTGGGCGCAGCCACCGACCCCCGGCCCAGAGCGCAGATGTGAGGCAGCAGCAGTAAATCTGAACTCATTGCTGGAGACCCCAAGGAGAGCATCTGCAGCTTGTTTTCAGCATGAACTCCTGTGGAAAGGGCACCATGTCTATAAATCCATCACGGGGAAGCTTCCTGGAAACCCAGTTTGGCTTCTGTTCCTCTCATTCCCCATGCTCAGAGCCCCTAGGGCTGCAGTGCAGAGGCTGGGAAAGGCTGGGAATGCTGAAGGGGCTTCCAATGTCCCACGTCTGAGTCCTGCAGTGTCACCTCTCAGCGCTCAGAGCAGGAACGGGAGCTCTCACCCTTTGGGCAGCAAACCCTCCTGCAACAGCTCCCTGTGAGCCAGGAACCTCTGCCAGGGCCATCCTCCGAGCCACGTTGTGCTCTGTGTCCTCTAGCATCAGCTGAAAGAGGTTCTACAGCCTCTTTTGCAACCACAGCTCAGGAGCCAAGAGAAGGGCGAATAAAGTCGAACACTGGCAGGTGAAAGCACCAGAGGATGCTCCTCCTCGGCAAATTAAGCCCAAATGAATTAATCAATGAGTCAAATTTAAAAAGCTGTTATGCACTTGTGCAGCTCTTGCTCTATATATACACCAGTCAGCTGCTCCAGAGCTGCTGGTCAGGATAAGACCCTGGGGAGAGCTGGTGACTGAGTCACCTTTACCTGGAAGTGCCCTGCAAAGCCATCCTTTTCCTGGCACTGAGCTGCACCCCCTGCCCACCTGGGGATGCTGCAGGAACCTGGGTAATGCAGGAGAAAATCGGTTGTTTGCAAATAAAGGAAAAGGGAAGAGGATCCCAGCAGTCCCAGATGGTGAGAGGAGCCATTTACAATCTGGAGGGGTGAGGGAGTTTAGGGTCTGTCTGTGGTTTCCTCTGCCTTCCTCCTCCTCCTGTTTCCAGCGTGTGGGAGGCATCTTCGTCCGGCCTCGCCAGCAGCATCAGGCTCATGTGGGTTTGGCAGAGCGAGCGGGCACAGCTCTCTGCCCTGCTCTATAAATACAGTGGCTCCTCCAGGGCTGTCTAGACAGGAAACAGCCCAAGAACTGGGAGAAAACTCCTTGAGTTAAAGGCAACTGGGACTGTGCTGGGAGCCCAGGGAAAAGTGGCTACTGAAGCATCCAGATGTGCCCGGGGAGCTCCTCTGGAAGGGGCTGTGGACGCCAGGACTCAAACACCTTAATGGTCTTTTTCAGCTTAATGATTCCACGATACAGTGAGGTCTTGGCCCTGTGTCCATGGGGCAGGAGCTGCTCCCTACATCTCACTGCCTGCAGCTGCCACAAACCACGCACAGCTCTTCCAGCCCTCTGTGTCATGTTCTTCAGGGTGCAAGAACTTCTAAAACCCCTCCTTCCTCCCATGAATGGCAATGGGGAGAGCCCTGCACCAAACGCCTCACTTCCAGATCCAGGGGATCCAAGGCTCTGGATGAGGCAGAGGAAGATGGGGAGGCAGGACAGTTACACCATGCAGCCACAGCCACCCCTCTTTCCTGCTCTGGCCTCCCTTTCTCCCAGCCCCTCTGCTTCCTATCCTTGTGCTGAGCATTGCAGAGCAGCTCCAGGGATGGGATCCACTGGATCCCTCATCCATCAGAGCCTGGGAAGAGCACAAGGACCCAGCTGCTTCCTTCCAGGTGCTAAACCTGCTTGAGTTTGTTTTGCATTGCTTTCACTTTATACTTTTGCGGGGGAAAGTCCTCATCCTGGCTGTTTTGTCCCCAGCTGTGGCTTTTTTCTCTGTAAATATCCAAGTAGTACTTGAAAGAAAAAAACAGCTCGAGTTAGTGGGGGAGGAATCATGGCCTGTGGGTAATGACACATAATGACAGCCCTTCTCCACTGGAAGGAGCTGCTGTTGGCCTTCCAAATGACAGCATGCAGAAAATGCCATTAGCAGATTATCCAAGTGAAGAATCTTTGCAGCAACAAGAAGGTGAAACGCATCTGGCCTGGGAGGAAGAGCTGCCAGCACCATCCTCAGCCCCGGCCCGCACAGGAGTGAGAGAAGCAAATCCCATGTCCGCACAGATCTCTGCATCAGCTCGGGCTGTTCTTCCTCTGGACCCACAGGGAAGCCACCAATTCCAGGGAGCAGTTCCTGTGTCCCTGGCTCCCAGAAGGGACAGGGACCACGTTTGTGTGCTGCGGGTACTGCTGAAGGGGTGCGATAAGGGGTGAAGTAGAGTCCTCATCTGAGGAGATCCCCCAAGTGATTTGTCTTGCGCCTGTGTCACTACAAATGCTGTAAATTACTGACATTTCTTATCTGGAGTGTCCTTTCCCTGGGAAGATAACAGCCTGAGGAGGTGGCTGTTGCTGCTCTGATGGACTTCAGCACCTCTATCTGCCCCTGCAGATCTTTTGGGGCCAATCCAAAGATAGCAGGAGGATTTCTCAGGGTGGAGAGCCGTGGGGACAGGATGGGCAGTGTCCTGGCCCTGCCCTGGCTCTAGAGACAGTCGCTGTCCTGGGCAGCCACTGGGGTGTCCTTGATGTCACCAGGGCAGCCTCTGGCCACCACAGAGGCCATCGTTCTTCCAACTCTCAGGCAGCAAACTCAGGAACACGCTGCTCCATCCCCAGGTCTCTGAACCTGTCTGGGTATTCAGGCATTCCCATGGAGCCCGAGCAGCCTCGGCACGTGTCGAGCATCAGTGCAACCGATGGGAAGAGCTGGAGGTCCCCCGGGACAGCTTATTAAACATCCCAGCCCCGTGAGCAAGCCGGGCTGGAACAGAATGACATTCATACAGCAGCTCAGCCTCAGTGCCAGAGGGGCAATGTCAAACAAACATAATTAATTTCCCTCTGCAAATCAATTGGGGGCAGAAGTCAAGCTCTCCCAGTACAGGAGATACACTGCAGTGGATAATCTTCCTCAACGATGAGGATGATCCCTTCCGCACTTCCAAGGGCACCTGCTCACCTCGCAGCAAATCAGAGCCTCCCCTTGGGCTCTTGCTCTCTCTTCAATGGATCATCAGTGAATTCCTGCCTGCCTGTACTGCCCGGGGCAGTGAGCTGAGCCTGGCAGGACTCTCAGGCAGCAAGTTTCTGAGATGGATGGTTCAGCCCTTTACCTGGCAGCTCTGGCAGTGTGGGGAAGGTTTCATCTGTGTGCCAGGAGTGCCTGAGGGGATGCAGAGCCCTGATCATCCTTCACCCCCATCTCCTCTCTCCCTCTGCCTGGGGAGGAGGTGGGTGCCTGTCCTGGAAAGACACCAGTCTGGGGACATGCTGCAGTGCTAGCCTGGCTGCAAGCACTGCTGTGGAATTGCCTGCCCCGACTGCTGTCTGCAGACAATAAAATATCATGTGATGTCTTAATGAGCCCCTCAGCATGTGATAATTGCAGGGGAGTAGAGCTCCTGCCCAGCTCGAGGAGTCAGTCCCAATGCTGGGGTCTCAGTTTGGGGACAGGAGGAGCTGCCCTGTCCCAGGCAGAGGCTGCCAGGACTCTCAGCCCTGTGATGGGGCAGGGGCAGAGAGCTTTTATCAACTGTGGTTTAAAATGAGATACCACTGTAATGCCAAGGAAGAGGCAAAAACAGCTGGGCTAGGTGCTTTGAAGGCAAGGTGGGGTGGCATTGGTGTTCTGCTCTTCCTGGCAGAGCTTGCTCAATCAGCTCCTGCCAGCTCTCCTAAAACTGCAACTGTGGGTGCCCTGAGCACATCTGGTCCTGGAGCAGGTCCTCAGCTCCATGAGGAAGATGATGCTTGGGCAGTTTGGCAGGCAGGGGTTCCTAAAGAAGGTGTTTCCCAGAGGAGCAGCCATGTAGTGGCGGGTGGGGCAGATTATGGTGTTGAGATGAAACCGGGAAAGGAAAAAGCCAATTTGGGTGGATCAGTCTTGGCTGGACTGGCCCATGAGAGGAGCTGGAGTTCTCTCCAAGAGAATCAGCAAACCCCATCCATGCATCCCTGGGCCAGCCGTGGGGCAGTGCACCAGGTCGCCTCTGTGGCTCAGAGGTTCCAGGTGATGGGAAGTGGTTTGCCAAGGGTGGACAGCACACCTGGAATCTCTGCAGGGTGCAGAGCAAAGCCTGTGGCCTGGCTGTGAGGGGAGAGTGGGAAAAGACAGCAGTCATGTCCTGGGCATTGGGAGGGAGGGTGACGCTGTTACAGCCTGCCCTTGGCTCTGGCTCCCGCCTGGAGACAAGCAGGACCAGGCTGCATCCCTGGGAGCACGAGTGCACACGTGTGCACCCTCGGCTTTGCACGGCGGGGCTGCTGCATGTCCCACCCGCGTGAGCTCTGCCTGGCCGGGCTGGGAGCCGCCAGCCCGGCAGCTGCCTGCCAGGAGCCCCGCACCCTGATGTGCTCCAGCCTTTTCAGCGAGAGATGGAGCTGACAAAGTCTTTGTCAGTCAGATCTGTCAGGGAAAGCTCTTTGTTCTTCAGCATTTGCTCTTGCCTCCCCCTCTCCAAACCTAAACTAGATGCATCTGCTTTTGTTTTCTAAATGCAGAATTAGGGACTGAAAGGAGCCTCTTTGTAGTGGGGAGGAGGGGAGAGCTGCAGATCTTTCATGGGGAAGGCAAGGTCAGGGGGGAGCCTCTCTATTGTGCAGGGCCTCTCCTCTGCCGGCTCAGCCCTTTCTGTGCCCCCTCTTCACACTCCGGTTCCCACTGGAACCACTCTGGAGACGTGGGGAAACCAGCCTGGGAGGACGGGCTGCTCTCCCAGCTGCGGGGATGGGTCAGCTTCACCTGCAGTGGGTTTTGCTGCTTCTGATGACGCAGCTGGGAGCCGGCATGTGGAGGCAGCAGATGAGGAGGAGTGGGATGAAGGCCACCCCATGGCCTCAGGCTGGCAGGCGGAAGCAGGCAGTCTGACAGTGCTGAGTGTGCAGAGGGGCACATGTGAGGCTGGAGGGGCTACGTGTGTGCCTGTGAGTGTGACTCCATGCAGGGACACAGCTGGGACAGACAAACCCCTGAGGGAGGGCAGAGGTACATGCCAACAGGTACAGCCCCTGTCAGTGCTCGGTCCTGTGCTGCAGGAGGAAGGAGGGCTTGCAGGAGGCTGTGCAAGCTGCAGGCTCTGCGAGCCATGTCCCAGGGAAGCTGCTCCCCAAATGGCTTTGTTCCTCCTCAGCCAAGACAAAACTCTCCAAGCTCCAGCCTCACAAGCCTCAAAATTGCATCACCAATGCAAACGTGTATGTGGAAGAGCCCTGCAGATCACACCCCTCCTGCCCTGGTCCAGGAGAAGGGCAGGGGCCCAGCATGGGCTGCTGATGCCAAGGAACTGTCCCAGCCCCTGCACATCCCTGCAAGTGCCAGCAGCGAGCTCCAGTTTGCTCTGTGGCCTCTTCTGCTCCTCAGTTGCAGCCATGCCCCTGCTCCAGGACAGACCCCCACCTGCTCCAGGACATCATTCCTCTCCCTGTCCATCCTGAAGGACTTGCTTGTGTGCAACTTATGCCACCAGATGGTGACAGCTCATGGTCACTTCTGGGCTGAGCCCCGACATAATGCTGAGGCCAAGGATGCAGCCAGACCCTCAAGCCTCCCAGGAGCAGGGGATAGTTTCCCCATTTTCTGCCATTTCCAAGCATCTTTATTGATCAAGGACCAAAAACTTGCGCCTGTTGATGCAGTCATGCAGAAAACCATGCCGAAGGAGCAGCAGCTGCAGAGGTGCTGCCTATCCATCATGAGGGGTTGCAGTGCAGCCTTGTAAGGTCTATTTTGGGGCCAGCATAGAAAAGCCTGGGACAGAAGCCCAATAGGAGTCATGGATAGCTGGCTCCAGTAGGTGTGGGTTCCCCATCAGCCTTGGTACCTTCAGCTCAAAGCTCCTGGCTGCTGGGCAGTGAAGAAGGCAGGGCTGGGGATGGGTGACGGCGCCCCAAATGTGCATTGGGTGAGTTGTGCTTGTGTAGGGCTGGGGGTGGCTCTGCCATCATTGAAATGCTTCCCATCTTCAGCTTGCTGGGAGAAGAACATCCCAGCAGGTGTGTTACCTTCCCCCCTTCCCCCTGTCCACAAATCTGTCATCCTGAGAAGGAAATATTCCGTAGGTCTTGGCATGGGGAGCTGAACGGTTGCCTGAAGCAGGAGGAGGCTGCTCCTGGGGATGGATGCCCAGCATTTGGTTCAAATCTAACGCTGGTGACTGACAGGGCTAATTCAGCCTGTCCTCTTCCCTCTTATAACTTAATCACTTACACATTGCCTCGGCAGGTCTTTCACTGCCGACTGGAGATGTCTTCATCCTGGGATGCTTCCACTTGGACTCACAACTGCTCTCATAATGCTTCCTGCACAGAGGATGAATGTCCTGCACCAGCCATGTTACCCTGAGCCAGTCCAGCTGTGAGGAAGCTCATGTGAGTGCCCAAACTGGGGCTCCGTGAGCTGGGCTTCCACACTGGGGAGTACTGAAGTCAAGCTGGGCTCATTGGTGTGACAATACCCCACTCTGCCCTTTGGCTTGGGGACTGAGTGTGGTCCCAGCTGAGGCTAAGCCAGAAGTGGATGTAGAGAGTTCTGAGGAGCTCTGTGTTAGAGCTGCCATGGTCCTGCTCCAAACCTCAGTGAAAACAGTCAGGAAGGGCAGGGACTGCAGCAGTGGTGGCTCCTGGGAAAGATCTGGGGCTGGTGACCCTTTAAACATCTGTCCTGGGCCTTGCTCTGCAGAAGGACCATCTGGGGTCTCCAGGCTGCCCAGAGCTCTGCCCACTCTGCTGCCTGCATCCCACATCCTGCAGCCCACCGCCTCCAGCCTGGGTGCTGCACAGGGATAACAGGGGGTCCAGGCGGTCCCCTTGCCCCAGCCTGTACCCATGGGGCCTGAGGCTTCCCCGCTGCCAGGAGAGCAACAGGGCAAGAACGCACAGGCGAGGGGAGCACCATGGGCAGCATCCCTGCGCTGCCTTCGGGGCGACCACCGCCCGCAAAACCGCGGGGGGACGTTCGGGATGCCACTGCCGGGAGGCTGCCACAGTCTCCAGGATGGGGGGGCGGTCCGGCTGTGACTACAAGCCCCATCAGGCCGCTGAGGAGGAGGAGGAGGAGGAGGGCGGAGGAAGGCGGAGGAGGAGCCGCGGCTGTCGGCGGGGCGCTGCGGGAACGGCTTAGTTCGGCGGCGGCGGCGCTCGGCGGGACGCGGCGGGCGGGC
>VZRL01005849.1:346919-385508 GCA_013397895.1 Origma solitaria | reverse complement strand
GGGGCGGCTCGACGGCGGCACCGGCGCGGGGGGGCTCCGCTTTGAGGGGTCTGGGGGGCTGCGGAGAGCGGCGCGGTCCGGTGTGCAGGGCTCGGGGGCCCCGGGGCCGCTCCCGGTGTGCAGCCTCTCGGCGGCCGGAGCCGCTCGGCGGGCAGCAGGTTCGGAAGGCGGCGGGTCCGGCCCCGTCCATCGGCCGAACCGGGGCTGGAACCGTCCCACAGTCCCGACCCCGGAACGCCTCCCGGCCGCGGGGGAGCCTGGCGGGGATCGGGGGCTGGTTTCCGAGTCGCTGCCTGGCCTCTTATTCCCAAAAAGTACCTGAGCGGGAGCCTTGCGACTTCCAGAAAAAGATGGAGAAGGAGCTGGATTTGGTTGTGCTACAGTTTTGGGATGTCGGGGCGTTCGGCGGTCAGCGGGAATGGAGGCGCTGAATTAACGCCGTCCCAGAGCTGGTGCTTCCCTTTGTGTGTCCGGGCTGGTGGGGCTCCCCGAGCCGCCGCATCCCAGCGCTGTGCCGTTCTCTGCGAACTCTTCGTCCGCCCATGCCGAAGGTGCGGGGGGTGCGGTGAGACGGCGGCGACACCTGCGATGGCGGGTGACCGCCGGGCCGCTGCGGTGGCCCTCGGCGCCGCGAGGGTTCGATTGCAGAGGGCTTTGGTTGTGGTTTTTGTGGGTTCCGGGGCCAGGGGACATGGAGGTGGCCGCTGGCCTCGTGTGAGGACGGAGCAGAGCGTCCGTGTTCAGGTGACGCCGAGGGGCTCCGCGGCTGTTGTTTCTCGGCCCGGATTGCTGAGTTGGTGCCCCATGTCCTGGCTCAGAGCTGGCAGGGCAGCTCCCTCCCCGGCAATGTTTAAACCCAAACAGTTCAGTGAACCCGGCGGCTCACGGGGATAAGCGGTAGGGCTTGGAGGATGCCAGGTCCCGGCCAGAGGGAAGCTGGGGCTGTGCACAGGCAGAGGTGGTGCTTTGCTCGGGCTGGATCTCTCCGGTGCCGAGCAGCTGGATGCCAGCACAGAGGAGCAGGGACAGCCCCCCCGCGCAGCCCAGGGCTGCCGCAGGAGCGTGGGCCCTGCAGCCCCCTGCTCTGGCTAGCAGCCATCTTCCCCACTCAGGAGCACTTCCTCCCTTAATCCCTGTGCTGGCTGGCATGCACTGCTGCCTTTTCCTTGTGCTGCTCCGAGAGGATTAAAATAAATCTCCCCTGCCCCGGCAGGGCGCAGGCACGAGTGGTGCTGGGGTGAAGGCAGCCAGCGGGAGCATCGTCTGGTCTTTCCGCACACGAGGTGCCTGCCCTGGCTGTGCGTGAAGGGGCCCCGGTCACATTCAGGTGTGAACTGGAGCTCCCCCTTTATTTACCCCCCTAAAACATAACCTGAGCCAGGAGCCATATTGCCTCCAGCCACAGGTGGAGCCCCTCACGTCCTGGCTGCTGGAAGGGGCCACTCGCGGATGCTTGTCCTGTCCTGACAATCCTGTCTGCCCCTTTGGGGACCTTCTGCTTCTGGGCACCGTGGCAAATGTGTGTCCTTCCCCTCCCCGCGGCTTTCCGTGGAGGAACGGAATGTAGTGAAAACCCCATCCAGGTCCCTCCCAGACTGAGTAATGGGTCTGTGCCCCTTCCAGGGGATGGCAGGCGGTGATCATGTCCCAGTGTCCCCATCCTTGACCAATCTCCTCCCAGAGCAGTCAGGGGAACCAGCCCAGTATAGATTTTTGGGTACCAATGGTTGTGCTGTAGATCTGAAAACCAAGCCTTTGGGTAGGGCGGGATGCCTGAGTGTGAGGATGCTTCTAGAACTGAGCTTGTTTTTTGGAGATCTGTGGGTGATGCTGGGCCTTTCCCTGTCCTTCCAGCCCCGTGTCCCAGGCTCTCCCACCACTGGATGCCTACAGCTCAGTAGATGCTCGGTAGATGGAGATGCCCCCAGCAGCCCTAAGTCCTCGCGGCCAGCTGGGAAGGGTTAACATGCTCTGTATGCTGCACAGTTGGATATTTATTTTTCCAAGCATGTGTCTGCTTTAAGCATTATAGTTTTCCCCTACAGTTCCATTTGCAGTTGTGTTTGCTTTTTATTTCAGCAAATACTTGGTTCCTGACCTGAGAGAAGGGTTGGGGCACAGAGCACTGGCCAAGGGAAAGGCTTTGCTCCTGTCGCCTGTGGATTGTGCCTTTGGTGTGTCCTTCTTCCCCAAGGGCACCTGGAGGGCTGCTTTGTTGAGCCTCAGAGGAAAAAGAGTCTCTTTTCATGTGTCTTGGAGCAGGAGGGCATCTGTGCCAGGCAGGGTGGTCTGCTGGCAGTCACCACCTCCCCGCCTGAGGGACAGGAACCGTGCCTGGTTGGGCACAGTCCCCCACCTCAGGCTCCTGATGCTGTGCAGACCCAGGAGTCGAGCTCAGACTCTTCTCTCTGTCGGATTTGTCCTGTCCCTCTTGTTTTTGTGCCTGCTGTGTTACCCACTGGCTGCTGGCGCCAGGGCAGCCCAGACACTGTGATGTGGTGAATGCCATGGGCCATCTCTGCCCCAGCAGAGCCCCCCAGCCCCATGGAGCCCATGGCAGCAGCCCTGGGGCACACGGGATCAGATTGGGACTCCCCTGCGGATATCACAACATCGCAGGGCTCCGACCCTGGCTGGACACCCTGCTCCAGCACCAGCCCCTGTGTTTGGCACCCCAGATGCATTCCAGAGATGAGCCACAGGACAGGAAGGAGCTTCCCCACTCAGAACCACTCAGCTCAGAACCATGGGATGCATCTGCTGTCCGAATGGGAAGGTCCCATCTATGCCACGTCCCTGGGACAGCTCAGCCCAGTGACTCAGGGGTGTGGGAGACATGAGGAGTGGAAGTGCAGCCCTCAGGGTCCCTGAAGACAGTGGGGGGACAGGTTGCACAAGACTCCTCATGGGCACACCGGCATGCAAAGGCAGTGTGAGAACATTGTTTGTGGTGCACAGGGAGCATGTGCCCCCAAAGGGGGCATGGGTGGGCACAGGGCTGTCCATCACCACTCCAGAATAGCTCAGTGGGTGTAATGGCCGGTGGTAATTGCAGATTGGAGGCAGGTCTCCGAGGGGCATTTAGCCCTGGCTCCTCTCTAACTGCTTCCATTTTTAGTTGTTTGAATCCACCCCGGAGCAGTAAATTGCAGTGTGCCGGGGCCGCGGGAAGTGGGGACAGTGCCCAGTGCCCGGCAGGAGCCAGAGACCCACCCTGCCCAAGCTGCCATCCTCCCGAGCAAATGGTTTCCTGTTGGGATTTATATAAAAGCTGTATAAACACGGAGCAGAGCTATGCTGTTGTTTGCACAGGTAGGAGCACTCTCCCCACTTCCTCACCTCCTTCCCGAGTGGATGCTGAGGAGTTATGAGGGCAAGTGTCTTGGGGTTCCCCAGTCTCCCCTTTTCCCTTGGGAAGGAGGAAGAGGTCTGTGCTACCTCTTCAGCATCTCTGAGTACTGAGACTCCTTTGGGTGCTGCTGAGCCTGGCCAGCGCAGCAGGCAGGATGCATCCCAGTCTTGCTGCCCTCCAGCAAAGCCATGGCTGCTGCAGGCTCCCTCTCTGCCCTGGGAAGCTGACCATTTCTGCGTGCTCCTGCTGGGTCCTGGCACACTTCCCTCTGTTCCTCCCTTCCTCCCTCCCTCCCTCCTAGTGACCCTCTCAGCCACGGGACAGCTCTGTGCTGCCGAGTGATCCCTACGCCATGGAAATATGCTGCTGTCAAGCCCCTGAATCAGCTGGAAGGCACCCGCTCCGAGGTGTATCTGGAGAAGGGCTCTGCTGTGCGCGAGCCAGCACTGACTCATTTTTCAGGAACTGGAGGCACTGGGCTCCCCTCCATCCCTCCATCCCTCCATCCCTCCCTCCCTCCATCCCTCCCCTCGGCGCGGGGCCGGCTCGGGAGGCCCACACAGACGCTCCGCATTAGGGCATGTTCCGGGGAGCATGTGCTGTCGATAAACAAAGTCACTGAGAGACAGAAAATAATTTCCAGAAATACCAAAGACCTTTTTTTTTTCCCCCCTCAAAGAATTCCGTCTCCTCCTTCCAAACCCTGATAAATCCTGAACATTCAATAACTATTTCCAAGCACTGCCCGGTGCCTGGGAGCACTGGTGTTGGAGATAACGCCAGTGTTTGCTGGGCACCCTTGTCCCTGCCTGACTCCTTGTGTCAACAGTTTGGGTCCCAAATACTCCTGTGCCAGTCAGAGCCAGAGCAGTCGGGCAGGAAGGAGGCAGCTGGAGCCCCACAACTACACCCCAGCTGGGCTTCCTTTGGGTGCAGAGGCTCTTTGGAGGATCAGAGCCCTTTGGGAGTTGGCTGCTCAGCCCATCCCTGGGGAAAAGCCAGCGCTCCGGGCACAGAGAGCGCAGGGTCTTGCTTCCACCCCGGAGCAGGAAAGGCAGAGTCCAGAGCTCCGTGGACCAAGTGCGTGGGGAGGATGAGTAGTGGTTTATTACTCACTACGATTATTACTCACTGTTTTTAACAGTGTGTACTTCAGCCTGACGCCTTACGGCGAAAGGAAGCGCCCCTTCCCGCGGCAGGTTGGGAACAGCACAGCGCACGGCTGCGGGGAGCACGCGTCCCTTAGGAGAGGAACCGGGTGAGCTCGGGATGCTCGGCGAGGGCTGCGGAGGCACGGCTGTACCCCGGGAGGTGCCCCGGGGAAGGGTTTGTGGGATGGTTTGTCCTGTCCACATCCTGGTCCTTGTAATTGTCCCAGAGCTGCCAGCTGCGCCCTGGCCGGGGCCGCGCGGGTTGTGCAATGGCTGGGCAGGATCTCATCGGCGAGCGCTTCGGCAGAGCCCGGTGGGACCGCTCGCGATGGCCAGCGCCGGGACCTCATCCCAGGCTGCTGCCGAGGCGCAGATGTGGCGCGGGGGTGGAGCGCAGGGGCTTGTTCCCATCCGCACGGCTCAGAGCGGTTGGCCGGGGGCAGCTGGGTTCTTTGGGCTCCAGCGTCACCCTGCAACGTGTCTTGGAAGGGCTTCGTGTTCCTGGCATGGTGAGGAGGAGGGATGGTCAGCGGGAAGGAGGAATGAGGCCATGGAGAGCCCCCGCAGCACCCTGCGGCAGGATCAGGCTGTGCTGGCCCTCCCTGTGCCTGAACCCAGCTCCGAAGCTCCCCTGGAAGGGGATGGGGACCCGAGGGGATGGGTGGGCTGAAGAGCCCAGCGTGAGAGCTGGCAGGGACGAGAGCAAGTTGCAGAATTAGCCGTGGAAGCTGGGGGATTTCTCCCCAAACAGCCACTTCAAAAACAGCTGTTGGTGCAAAGAGATCGGCTGCAGCTGGCTGACCCTCTGGCTCCGGGAAGGCCTTTCCATGGGGATGGCTGCTATTGCCCCATAGATCCTGTAGGGAATGGAGGGGGCTGGAGTTTGCGGTGAGATCCGCTTTGCTAGGGGTGGATGGTGACGCAGACATCATCAGATTTTGGTGTGGATAAGGGATTTCCCTCAGTGAAGTCATGGGTCAGCAATAGCTGACAAAGTGCAGAAAGAGGAGAGCAGGAGTCTCCCTGTCTTTAACTGGCGTTAATGTTTCTCCCACCGTTCTGGGAAATTTTGCTGCATTTGGTTCTGCTTCGCCAGCGGTTTCACTCTTGACACATCAGCGCTTTTGCACAGGGAAACATAACCCTGCCAGTCAGTGCCGGGTCATGTCAGGCTGCTGAGGGGTCTGTGGGGACCTGCCACCATGGTCTGGGGACAACCCATGATCCAGGGACATCCTGCTGTCCAGGCTGGATGTGGGAGGAAGATCTCCTGTGATGGTGAGCGCATCTCACCACGCAGCCGTGCTGGATGATGGCATGTGGGGGAGCACCTGGCCCTGCCCTGACTCTGCTTTTCTCCTTCACAGCTCGTAGGGGCTGACGAGGCCTTGCGGAGACCCCCCTGCGCCCGCCCGGGGCCAGCCTGGGGCCCCCATGGAGTGGGATTTGTGGAGCCCAGTTGCCGAGCAGTAGCTGCAGCAGTGGGATGTTTACCTGGCGGTGCCTCATCCTTTGGGCTGTGCTGGTCGCAGCCACGCTCTCCGCTGCCCGGCCGGCCCCCACCCTGCCCGACCAAGGTAAGAGGCACAGCCCCTGCGGCCGCGCTGGGAGCCGCCGCTCCCTCGTCCTTTATGTTCCTCTTGGGCAGCATGAGCTGGTCTTCCCTGTGGCAGAGGCGAAGGCTGGCATGTGCTCCAGCCGTGGGGCCACCAGCGTGTCCCCAGTGCCACCTGTGGTGTCACCCAGCTGCCTGGGGTCTGGGGACATGTCACATGTTGTCCCCAGAGTGGTTTGTGTGGGTGTGTGGCTCCAGCGATGCCATTTTAAACCTGGAGAAAAATTGTGGCAAACCCTGACCTGTTGGTTTGGAGGAGGATACAGGGCCCTGGGGGCTGTGTCCCCGGCTGGGGTCACTCCATGTCACAGCCCCTGCGCCCCTGTGGCAGTGTGTCACCCGGAATGTGTGTGAGGCTGCTCCCGCCCTGCTTGGCCCCGGGGTGATGCTGGGCTCAGAGGTTTGGGTGCAGGGTACTGGTTCAGCTTTTGTCAGTGCTGAGGATGAATGCAGCCCTGCAGAAATGCTTGGGATGTTCTTGTGCTGCTCCCAGCTGGGAATGCCCATGGGCTCAAAGCTGGGCTGGCTCAGGTGATTCCTGCAGTCCAAATCTCATCTCTGCCGGGGCTGGGGAGCGCAGCCCTGATGAGGACATCCCTTCCCTTGTTATCGCTGCTGTCCCCAGGAGCCATGCAGGGCTGTGGCAGTGACATGGGGTGCTCCTGGCTCAGCTCTGAAGCGTGGGGGCACCCCAAGGCTCGGCACATGGGCCCAGAGTGTTGCCTGGCCCTGGGCAGAGCTGGCCCTGGCGGAGAGCCCTGCTCCGGCGCGTCAGAGCCTTGGCCCTGGGCGAGGCAGAGAATAACCAGACCCGGCACCACCGCGCGGGACTTTGACTCGCTCCTTTTGGTTCTAATTACCCAAGAATGTCTGGTCTGTGGGCACTGCTTTGCTTTTTAAGCCTCGCTCCCCCTTCCCCCTTCCTCCCACCGGAGCCCTGAGAGGCTGATAGCTGGAGTGGCTGGCATGGGCACAGCGCTGCCTGGGGCCCCGTGGTCCACTCGGGGCTTGGGGTGGGAGCTGGCAACCAGCAAGTGACCCCCGCTGCAGCTGCAGCTGCACCAGCCCTGGGGAGAGAGGACAGGGTGATGCCATGGGGCCGGGGTTGGCACCTCTGACTGGAGCAGCAGGTACCTGGTCACAGGTGACACCCTGTGGGGTGACACCCCAGGAGACAGCCGGAGGCATGCAGAGACCCTGGGGAGCTGCAGCTCCAGAGAGGAGCCCGGGCAGAGCTTCACTCACAGGGACCATTGCTGAGATTTTTCCACTGACGTGCCTGCTCCCCGCATCTGTAAACAATGCGGTTGACAGTGGTAAACATGTTTTTCTCGGGAGATTGCTCTTCCTGGAAGAGGTTTCCTAGCAGTGTTTGGGATAAGGATGGCTCTGTGCTGCCAGGAGAGCAGCACCTGCAGCCCCAGCCCTGGCTGTGGCACTGGGAAAGGTGTTGGGGTGTCCAGGCTGAGGGGAGCTGATGGAGCACGGGTGAATTTTGGGGTGCCTGAGGAGCCCTGCAGCCCCTGGAGGCTTTGGGAGCAGCATCAGGCAGTGGCAGTGGAGGAGGAGAGGTTGGAGAGGAGGGAGCTGGTTCCTCGCCAGCCTCATGCCAGGGCTAACAATAACCTCTGGAAACGTTTCCCGACACGGTTCTCACCAGGGCGGCCCAATTAGTGCCACAGCAGGAGCCCGGCTGGGGCAGAATCCGTCCCTTGGCTCCGGAGCCGACTGGTGGGAACAAAATGTTCCCAGCAGAACGTGTGGGATGGGAAGAGCCAGTGCTGGGCCAGGACCTGCAGCCAGGGCTGAGCCACCAGCACCTCGCAGGGGCAGGCTCCAACCTGGTCCCAGGGGTTTTGGGGTCCCGTGGGGTGTGGATGGGGTTCAGCTCTCATGCCGAGGGCCATTGCGTCCTGGGGTGAGGTCTCTGTCCTTCCCCCATATCACCATGGCTCAGGAGCATCTCCCCATCACCCTGGGGGCAGTGGCAGCCGTGCTCTGTCCCCTCCGTGGTGGAGGCAGCAGCTTTCCCGGACTTTGTTCTGGATGTTTATGGGGTTTCAGTTTACTCCCGGTTCTGAGGCAGCTAAGCTCCCTTCTCAGGGAGGAGTAATCCCCCACGGCCGATCAGCGGCCTGGCCTCATGTAGAGGGGCGTTTGGTTCTGGCCCCCCTCTCCCTGTGGCGTGGGAGGGAGTTTGGGAGCTCTGCTTGTCAGGAGCTCCCTCCCAGCACCAAAAAATCTGGAGCAAATAAAATATTAACGGGCGCTTACTGCATTTTATAGTTACCTAAATTTGGAGGTGGTGAAAAACCCTGGTTAAGGGGAAAAGCCAAGAAATTTCCATGTGCAGGCTGTGTCCCTCCCTTACACAAAGCCACTCTTTGTCTCCAGGTTAAATAGAAACCTGCAGAAAATTGCCGAGGGTTTTTTTCCCCTCTCTCCTTGTCTGCCATTGTCCCAGCCGCTGCTCAGGCATCTCCTCACGTGAGATCTGCTGTGGCCCTGCCGGGGGTGCTGAGCAGCCGAGCAGATTTTCATGGGGAGCCGTGTCCTGGGCAGGGGGAGGGGGTCCTGCCTTGGTCAGTTTTAGGGCACACTGAGCCCCAAAGGTGCCCAAGCAGAGCAGATAATTCCTTGAGGGGTGCATCTGCACTCCAAAGCACAGGGGATTTGGCTGCAGCCCGCTCCCCATGGGGCAGGGGCCGAGGGCTGCCCCATTTCCCAGGGCTGCCCCATTTCCCAGGGCTGCCCAGCTGGCCACAGGCTTAACCCCCCCGCGGCCATCTGTGGGGCCAGCGGGGCCCTGGCTCCTGGGGCTCTGTTGTCCCCAGCTCGTCCAGGGGGTCTTGCTGCAGACCCTGCAGGAGCCAAAAGTCCAGGGCGGGCAGTGTGCTCAGCCCAGGAGGGTTGGGGAGCCCAGCATCGCCGCAGGCAGCGCCACGAAAGTGCTTGGCTTGTCCTCACTGCTCCCCGGAGCACTGCTGATGGGCTCTGTCCCCTTCCCATTTCCCTGCTCTGTAGCACTCCTGTTTTTGCAGCTCTCGGTGTCTCCCCGCTGTGCCCCGAGCAGCCCCAGGAGAGGGGATCCCCCCAGGATCCCATTTGAAGTGGCTGACTCCTTGCTGGAGCCCCACAAGCAGCCTGGAGATTCCCTGCCAAGCCTGCAGCCTCCTGCACTTCAGCTTTCGATGGCAGCAGCTCAGGACGGTTCCCAGAGCTCGGGGGCCCAGCGGAATCCCCCGACCCCAGAGCTGCAGCTGCCCCATCCCAGCTCCTAGACATGGCTGTGTTCTCCAGGGCATCACGGCGCTGCCGCCCCCTCCCAGCCTGTCGGGCCGGCATTGTTCCCTCCTCCCGCCTTTCCACTCGGATGCTGTCACTCCGGCCCTTAATTGAGGAGGAAAAAAAGAAATATGAGTCTTTGGGAAAAGCAGCCGCACTCTGCCAGAGCCTGGGCTGCGGAGCTGCCCCAGGGTGAGCAGAGCCACGCCAGGGGGGCCAGGAGGGTCCCCGTGTGTCTGGGGGCTGCCAGCTGCCGAGCCCCCCTGTGCAGCAGCCTGGGGCTGTGCGGGAGCGATGTGAGGAGAGGAACAGACCCTCAGCTCCAGCGGTGGGCAAGGACTCAGGCAAAGCCAGCCAAAAACTGCGGGTTGGGGTGTTCTCCTGTGACCCCTGCCTGTCCCATGCCCAGTGGGAGCTATGGAGGGGTGTCTGTGCCCCCAGCCGCTGCCTCCAGGGCTCTGGGCTGCTGCGGAGCTCAGAGCCTGGCCAGGGGGACCCCGGCAGGAAAGGGGTGGGTTTATCCTGACAGCTTTGCAAACTCCCAGCGCGCCTGTTAATGAAGTGCTGCTTCATTTGCAGTGAGGCTGGGCGAGCAGGATGCCGGGAGCGGGACATAAATCCCCGTCCCCCTGGGGAGGAAGCAGCGGGGACCGGATGGTGGCTCGGACAGGACCCGGGGGTGCCCTGAGCCCTCCAAGAGCCGTGGGTGCCTTGAGTCGCTGATGCTCATCTGTTGGCATCTCCTGCTGCAGCCTTTCCCTGGAGCAGGGGATCCAGGGATGTGTACGGCTCTGGGAGCAGCTGGGGTGCTGCGATGTCACCCTTTGGGACATGTCCCCAGCACAGCCCGGGCTGGGGACACACGGCAGGGTGAGGAGCTTTTTAAATCAAAAAGAAGCCAATCCCCACGTCCCGGTAAGCGCTTCCTGTTGGGATTAGTGGGGCTGCCGGGCATGTGTGTGCTTTTTCTTCAGGAAATACCTTCGGAAAGCCCCGCTGGGGTCTCCAGGGCAACCGGCGCCTGCGGCTCCGCGCCCCCCGCCCGCATTGTCCCCGCGCCGCTTTGTTGGCCCCTTTATTGCCATCGTCACCATCGCCATGGCCAGCACAGCCTGTGGCTTTCGCTGCTTGGAGAGTGCACCCTGGGCTGCCCCCGAGTGTGCCCAGCCCGGGGGACACGGCCAGCCTGGAGAATAGGGACACCGTCAGCACGCACAGCTCCTGTCCCCGGGGCTGCCCCGTGTCCCTGTCCCTGCTGTCCCGGTCAGGGGCCAGCCCCGGGGGAGCCGGTGACAGTTATATGCACTTAGTGACACTCTCCATCTGGCCGACGCTCGCCTGGCTCAGCTCCGCTCTCGGTTCCATTTCAAAGCTGGAACAAAGTAATAAACCCGCGGCGGCTGCCCCGTGGCAGTGCACGGCTTCTGAGGGTGCTCACAGCGGCACCAATGGCCAGAGCTGCCCCTCGCCTCTCTGGGGCTCCCCACAGGATGAGCCCTCCTGTCCCCTGGCATGGGACAAAGCCTGTGGGACTGGGACACTGGTGTTCCTTTGCTCTCCTCACTGTCACCCTTTTTGCTCAAAGGGCCTGTGACGAGCCCTACACCTCCTGGCTGGGGTGGGGTTTCCCACCAAGTGACCTTTGCGCAGTGCTGGGAGCACCCAGAGCCCCAGGGATGAGAGCCAAGTGTTTGTCTGGCTGATTAGCTTCTGGAGAGGTGGCCCTGTGGGCCTGGCTAGTGGCCATGGGGAGCAGCTGGCTAGGAGGCTCTGCTGTGGGGGGTTTGCCGTGGGGCTGTGCCGTGCGGCTGCACTCGGTGCCATGGTTGGGATTACAGGAAAGCAGGACATGAGACAGGGACTATTGGGCTAACGAGTCCAGCAATCATTAACCGAAGTGGAGGCCACAGCGGTGCCACGGCTCACAGCAGCAGCTCTCAGAGCCATCCCGGTGCCATCCCAGTGCCTGCTGCCATCCGTGCTGTCCCAGTGGCCACAATGGCTCTGCCTGCCAGGGCCACAGCGCTGTTCAAGCGCCGCTCCCGCCGAGAGGCTGAGCAAACCTGGACATGCTCATTAGCCTGTGAATTCCTTCTCGGGCCGTTCCCACCATGCCGCGTTTTCCGCCTCATCCCGAGTGCCAGAGAAGAGCCATGGGTGACCGAAGGGCAGGGCCGTGCCCTCTGCTCCCTCCTGCATCCATCACCTCCACACCTCCGTGCCTCCCAGCCGTGCTCTTGATGCAAACCAGCCCCGCCCCAGTGGGGCTGGAGGAGGCTCTGGAAGCTTTGGCAGGGGATCTGGCCCCACGCCTAAGGGCCTGAAGGAGCAGTGGCTCTTGCACAGGGTACCCAATGTGGCCATTGGGAAGGGACCCTCCTGAACCTGGAGCACTGCTTCCCCAAGCCCTGACATCAGGCTGGGGTCCCCCAAAGTTTTCCCTCCTCCAAAGACCTTTCCCTCCCCAGCTCAGCTCTTTGCGTTTCACAGATCGAGCTGGGGGGTGCTGGTGGAGCTTGGGGCCAGAAGGAGTGACCACCCCAGTTTCCCTGCAGGCTTTTCCTGTGCCGTAGGGAAGAAGTTTGTTGGTGCGTGGGAAAGGGCAGAGCTGGGAGCCAGATAAGAGCAGATGTGGCTGCAGCACTGGATTCACGCTGGTTTGGGTTTTCAGGGCTGCTCGTTGCCCACTGACCTTGTTCTGTGTGAGGAGGGAATCGGGACGGGCAGGAGGATGTGGTGTTACCCAGACCCGGGGTGTTCGGATGGACAGGATGGGATGTCACTGCTGCTTTGTGAGCCTTTGGAGATGCCTGTGACTAATCACTTGAAACACAAATCAGAGCTGTGAGAAGTGCCCGTTGTGCAGGAGAAAATCAGGGGAAAACAGGATTGCAAAGCAAGACCCTTCCCCACCACCAAAGGGGCTCCCATTGGTCTTCCCTGTCCACATTAAAATGCTTTGTAACCTCTCACGGGTGAATTGAAGCCCCAGCGTTGGTATTACAGCAACTGAAGAAAGGAAATTCTTCCCCGTCCCACCGTTTTCCTTCAAGTGCTGAGCACAAGAAAGAGGAGAAACTCTGGAGCTGCTCGTGAATGTTTTTCCTATGAAGCTTCTCATCAGTCCAAGGCAAAGAGAAGTGGCCAGAAAATGAAGTGCAGGTCACGGTGTGGTGAATCGGAGTTCTGGAGAGCTGAGGTTTCATTTTTGGCCCTACAGAGTGGCTGGTGGGTGCAGGGAGGAGCGAGGCCTCGCTGCTGGTCCCAGCCCTGTGCTGACCACACACCCTGGCTCGTCTCTGGGACATTTTGTGCCAGCAGAGACTCTGTGCCACTCTACAGCCATTGGTGCAGGGCAGGATGCTCTGTGGCTGTTCAGGGCACATGTTCAGAGGAGGTTGTGCTTGTCTGGCTCATTGGGTACACCCAGAAACCCTGGGGGACTCAGCTCTTGAGCCACAGATCAGCTGAAGCCTGGAGTTTCCTGGCTGTTTCTGCTGCGTTTATCAGGATTTTCCAGCCCAGTCTCTTGCCCCTGAGAGCAGCATCTGCAGCAGTGCCCAGTGCTCCCACAGCATCCCAATGGCATCCAGCTGGCCAAGAGCAGCTGGACAGATGTTAACAGGGAGGAGAGAGAGGTCAAGGGGTGTCTGAAGAGTCGGGCTCCGGAGCTGTGCCCAGCCGCCCGTGAAACTTGGTCTGGGATGATGCTCACACTGCATCCCCCACATCGTCACAGGAGCCTCGGTGGGGCTGCAGCAGCCTGAGCCCTTCCTTAGGCTGTGGAATTTGAAGAGGTGATTTGAAACCCAACATCTTCTCCAAGCCTGGTGCCAGGAGAGGCACTCATGCACCACCCACCGTGAAGGGCAGCACTTGAGGACAGAGCCCTGGACACTTCAGGGCTGGGAGAGATGAGATCGTGTCACAGCGGGATGGAGAGAAAGGATCTTTGTGCTACTCACACCAGTGTCACCTCGGGGATCAGCTGCAGCTTCTGTGCCCAGGAATGCTGCGGATGGGAACACCATGGCCAGCACCTGCCTGGCCAGAGCTCCCTGGGCTGACCTGTCCCCCTCGCTCCCTGCCTGCTGTCCTGCCACAGCGCCCAGCCCCTGCCCTTGCATCCCTGCCCCGCCGAGCTCTAACCAGGGCGGGGTCCTGGTGGCATGGGGACCCTGGCCTGCTTCGCTGGCTGCCCGCTTGTGGTGGTAGGGATCCTGAGACCGCTGCGAGGTGGCAGAGCCAAGCAGGGATTTGGGATGCTCCTGGGAGAGGCTGGATCCTGCCATACAGCGGCACTGCCTGCGTTGTCACGAGTTGCCTGTTAGGAATCCGCTGCCCTGTCACGCTCCATAAGAGCAGGGAAGGGCGAGGGTTTTGGAACTCCCCAGGCACCGAGCAGGTCCTGCTGTGGAGGAAAGCACTTGGTGCTGCTCGGGGTGCTCGCAGCCTCTGCCTCTCCTCTGCTCTGCTGCTGCCGCCAGCTCCGTCCCCGGGGTGCTGGGGTCTCTGGTGCCACAGCGGGAGCATCCCAGCAATGGGAGCATCCCAGCAGCAGCACCATCCCAGCAGCGCATGTTGCCTCATTAACCAGGCCACAGCAGCAGCAGCAGCAGCAGCTTGGTTTTTCTTTGGTCTCTATTCCTTTTCTCCTTTTTTTTTTTCTCTTCTTCTCTCCCCTAATTCCTCCAGCTCTGCCCAAAGCAAAAATTGAAGTGGAGTCCTACTCAGCCCACCCCGGTGAGCTCCTCCAGCTGCGCTGCCGGCTGCGGGATGACGTCCAGAGCATCAACTGGGTGCGCGACGGCGTCCAGCTGGCTGAGAACAACCGCACGCGCATCACCGGGGAGGAGGTAGAGGTCAGGGACGTGGTGCCCGAGGACTCGGGGCTCTATGCCTGCATGACCAACAGCCCCTCGGGGAGCGAGACCACCTACTTCTCCGTGAACATCTCAGGTTTGTAGCAGCCCCAGCTGCACAGGGAAGGGGCAGCCACGGGGCCAGGCTGTGAAGCAAGGAGCAGGCTGCCTCTGCACACCTCTGCACACCTCTGCACACCCGTGCATGCTCGCCACACGCACACTGGCCACACGTGGTGAGTTCGGGGCCAACCTGCGATTTGTGGGTCCCCGGAAGAGTTTCCAGTGTGGTGCTGTGCCTCCCTGGCCGCTGCGGGTCAGGGAGAAGCAGCCAGAGGTTATCTCGTGTTTATTTGAGGGGATGGGGGGCTGCAGGGCCGCCCCAGATGGGGCATGTACTGGGTGGGAGCTGTGTTCTGCACTGGTGTTGATGGAGTGTGAGGCTGGAGAAGGAGGAGCGCTCGAGGTTAGGAGGTGTCTGCGCTCGCATGGTCTTGGCTGCCACCCCACGGTGTTGGTGGCACTGGACACAGGGTGAGGGACTCCAAAGTCACCTTGGCAGCCATTCTATTCACAATGTCCATGCTGCAGGCACCAGGACGGTGGGCTCTGCCTGCCCTGGCTGTGCTGGGGGGTGTGCAGTGTCTCCCCGGATTCCCCACGCCTCTGCCCTGTCCTGGCTCCCACACTGGGCACAGCCCCTGCCACCCACTAGGATGCTCTGGTCCCCATCAGCCCTGCTCACAAAGGTGTGCCCACACAGATATTCAGCAGGGCTGTCTCTTCTCTTGCAGACGCTCTCCCCTCTGCGGAGGATGATGATGATGAAGATGATTCCTCGTCAGAGGAGAAGGAGGCAGATAACACCAAGCCAAACCGTACGTGTGAGCTGCATTTGCCCACAGTGCTGCCCTGTGTTGAGGCAAGGGGAGGCAGGGCACACACGAGCATCGCCCGGGGTAGGGATGGGCAGCCCAGGGCACCCAGGGGTGGCGAGGGTGCAGTGCAGGGAGCAGGTCTGGCTCAGAGCAAGGGGATGTGCCAGCACGGCTGCAGTGGGGTCACCACTGCTGCATCCACGTGAGCTGAGCATGCACCCCACAAGGACGGGGTTGCTGTGACTCATGGATAATGCCCTGCATCTCAGAGCTCCCCTCTGGAGCTGGGCTTGGCGTCTCCCCAGATTCTCAGCCTGCCCTGGCATCCTTGAGCTTACTCCATGAGCTGGAGGCTGCCGAGTTTGGCCATCCTGAGCCCTCTGTCTGCTCCCCAGAGGCCATTGCTCCGTACTGGACCTATCCCGAGAAGATGGAGAAGAAGCTCCATGCTGTCCCTGCCGCCAAAACGGTGAAATTCAAGTGTCCCTCGAGTGGGACGCCCAACCCCACACTGCGCTGGCTGAAGAACGGCAAAGAGTTCAAACCTGACCACCGCATCGGGGGGTACAAGGTACAGGGGCTGGGGCAGTGGGGAGCAGCCCCTGGCTCTGCACACAGCCCTCTCGAGGTCTGGGGGCTCGTGGGGAGGGGCAGGACTGGGAAGGGGCTCTGCGGCTTAAGAGGCACTGAGGCCCCATCCACACCACCCCAGCAGGGGCAGATGGGCCCCTCTGACATTCGTGTTTTGGAGTCGCCCTGTGGCAGTGACCTGCTTCTGGGTCATGTTTGTACCAGCTCAGCCCTGGGGGAGGGGGCTCGCGCAGAGAGAGCCAGCCTGGCTCGCCACCTCCGCCTAATCCCCCTGCCGAGGACAGGGGAATGGGCGAGGACAGGGGTCTGGGTGTCTCCAGGGGCCCCTTCACACCCAGCAGTGGTTGGTGCAGGCTGCACCAGCACCAGGGGTGCCCCAGCCCACATTTGGGGCCACATTGGCTCCCTGAGCCGGGGAGGGGCTCAGTGCTGCTTCCCACAGCAGGGCCAGGCTGCCAATGCCGCCTGGGTGGGATGGGGGCTCGGCTCTCCCCTGCTCACGGCTCCTGTCCTGCCCTGGGGCTGCTGCTGCTGCTGCAGGAGAGCCCCATGGGGGGAGCAGCATTCCTGAGTTTCTTTTCTCCCCAGGGAGGGGGTGACAAGAGCTACTGTCCCGCTGGCAGTGTGGGCAGCACTGTCCCCCTTTGCCATGTCTCAGATTTCAGGAGCAGGGCTGCACCTGCCTGGGGCTCAGAGCCCTCAGGAGGCTCCCAGGCTGGGAGCCCTGAACCAGCCCAGCTGCGGGGCTGCGGGGCCACCACCAGCACCGAGTCACATGCCATGTTGCACAAGGGGCCCTGGCTGTGGCACTGCATGCCAGGGCTCCTGCCAGGGTTCAGGGACAGCAGCAGGAATGTGGCCACGTCACAGCTTCCAGCTCTGTGCAGGATGTCCTGGGGAGGGACACAGCTCACCCCAGGCCATGGGCTCACAGATGGGGAGGACAGGGGCTGCTGGCAGTGCTGTGGCTCCTGGCTGGTGGCAGCACGGTGCCCCAGATAGCTAATGGGGCTGAAATGGAGCACTGCAGAAATAACCAGTTTCCAGCTGGGAGGGAGGAATGCAATTGTGAGCAGGACTCGTGGAGGGTTTTCCATGAGGAGCCACAGCTGGAACTGGCAGTGACAGGGCTGGCTTTTGGAGAGCTTCCCGGTGCCCCATGGCCAGAGGGACGTGCAGTGCTGTGCCCAGCAGAGCCACTGAGACAGAAAAGATGCCCCAGGTCAGCAGTGCCCAGAGTGTCCTGGGTGCAGGACATCCAGGCTGCACCTGCCCATGGACCAGCACAGGGCCAACTGGCCACGGGGAGCAGCAGGGCTCTGAACCCTGGCCAGGCGGGGAGGTGGCTCTTGCAGGGGGAACAATGCTGGTCTGTTCCCTCCGTGCATGGGGGCCACCAGAGAGGGGTGTCCCCACACGCCGTGCGAGCCCATGGCGCTCTACTCACAACATCTGCTTCTCGGCACAGTTGGCTCCGTGGCCAGGGTGTCGTGGGACAGCTGGGAGCAATTACAGCCCCTCTGTAGGGAAGGAGAAAGGTGACCTCAAAGGGAGATTTATGTCCTGCCTGTGCTGGGGGTTGAACCGACACAAGCGGGACGTGGGGCTCTGTGTGCTGCTCGTAACCAGCTCCGTCCTCCCCGTGCCCCCAGGTCCGGCAGGCAACCTGGAGCATCATCATGGACTCGGTGGTGCCGTCCGATAAGGGCAACTACACCTGCATCGTGGAGAACAAGTACGGCAGCATCAACCACACCTACCAGCTGGATGTCGTGGGTGAGAAGCTCAGGGCTGGGGGCTCACCCCATGTCCTCGTCCTCCTAAACCTTCCCGAGCAGGAATGGGTGCTGCAGCCTGTAGAGATAGGTGGGAAGAGCCTTGCCCACCGTCCCTGCGGCCACCTGCTGTCCCCGTGGCCTCCTGCCCTGGTGAGCACCTCTGCAGCATAACAGGCTGCGAGCCAGCCAGGCAGAAGGTTCACCCCACCCTGTTCTGGGGATTTTTAATTGTGGTGAAAATAATTTCATAGACCAGACAGAAACTTTTTCTAATCGCCTTATTAGCCATAATTCCCAGCTGGGAAGGCTGGTCTGAGCAGTTCCACATGTTGGGCTGCTCTAAATGCCAGTAAATGAACCATTAAAAATGTGATTTAATTTGATTACACTGAGCAAACTGAAGGGAACAGTCAGCGAGGTGAACAAAGGGGTTTGTTAATGCTGACTCACTACAGTGGCAGCCACTTTGTTAACGGCCGGGGCCCTCTGTAGGTTTGTTTGACCTCTGACCCCACCAAATAGGTGCTGATGTCCCTGTCCCCATACCGTGGTTTCACCTGTCCCCTGTCCTGGGTGCTCTGACCCCACTGCAGGCAGGCTCCTGGGGAAGGAGGCACCAATGCTGTGCCAGGTGCATTGGTGCCCACCTCCAGCTGGGCATGGGGGGCTTCAAGGTGCGCCCGAGGATGGGCAGCGGGGCACCCCAAACCTCATTGTAAGGCACCCGTGTCCCTGTCCTGCAGAGCGATCCCCGCACCGGCCCATCCTGCAGGCAGGGCTGCCCGCCAATAAGACAGTGGCCCTGGGCAGCAATGTGGAGTTTGTCTGCAAGGTCTACAGTGACCCCCAGCCCCACATCCAGTGGCTGAAGCACATCGAGGTGAACGGCAGCAAGATTGGCCCCGACAACCTGCCCTATGTGCAGATCCTGAAGGTAAAGCCACACGCTGGGTGGCCCCAGGCATGGCTTCCCTGTCCCTGAGGCAGGAGCAGGGCGGTGGCAGCCTTGTGGATGGGCCAGAGGAGTCACCTGGGGCTGGGGACCACCAGCCTCGGGGCAGCTGGAGCCCCAGAGCCATCCCCAGCCTGCTGGGCAGGGGGGGTTGTACCAAAGTTGCCGCTGTGTGGTTCCTTTGGAGCCCTAAGGGCACCGCACAGTGCTGGGTGGGCTGTCCCAGGGAGCGAGCACGGTACTGGAGCTGGGAGCCAAGCCCTGGATCATGCCAGTGACAGCAGCTCCCTCTGCACCCCAGCAGTGCCACTCCGTGGGCAAGCTGGCCACCGGTGCCGCTCGTGTCCCTGCCGTGACGGGTGTCACACTGGGTGGCCTTTAAAGGTCCCTTCCAGCCCGCTCTGTGATTCCATGCAGCCATCCCCAGCTATGCCCTGACCCCAGGGAGCAGGGGGAGCAGGGTTGCACCCCCATGCCTGCCTGTCCCTTCCTCCTGTGACCCCCACCCCCGCCGTGTGCAGCCCCATCCCTCCTACCCCGCCGTGGGTGTGGCAGAGCCGCTGCTGACCCTCCGGGCGCTGCCATTCCTGAGCACATCCGTGTGACTCCATGTTGTTGGTCTGTTCCAGCACTCGGGGATTAATAGCTCTGATGCGGAGGTGCTGACCCTGTATAATGTGACAGAGGCCGAGAGCGGGGAGTATGTTTGTAAGGTTTCCAATTATATTGGCGAGGCCAACCAGTCTGCGTGGCTCACTGTCACCAGGCCCGTGGCCACAGGTAATCAAAAGAACGCCTGGCGGTGGAAAACAAAACTCTGGGCTCTCTTGTTTCTGCTGTGTTTCTGGTGCAACAACCATGGAAAAATACCCAGCAGGGCGGGCTGGGCGCTGTGCTCTGTATGTGTCTCGCTGTCTCTGCTGTGTGCTTCCCTCCCCATCACGCAGACTCCAGAGCTGCCCAGGGACCTGCGGGGTCTGGCACCAGTGAGCTCGTGTCTCTGTGGGTGCTGCCATCAGGCCACTCCAGGCCCCCCGACTGGCACAGTGCTGCATCCCCTGTCTGTGCTGCCCTCCCATCTCCATCCTCCTGTCCCCATCCTCCCATCTCTGTACTCTTGTCTCCATCCATCTCTGTCCTCCCATCCCCATTCTCTCATCTCCCTCCTTCCATCTCCATCCTGCCGTCTCCATCCTCCAATCGCCATCCTCCCATCGCTGTCCTTGTGCCTCCCCGTGTCACTCGAGCCAGCCAGCCAGCTCTGCCTGGGCTGATTTCTCCATGCAGCCCATCACGAGCATGTTCGGATGGGCAGGACACTCAGTTTGGTGAAGGGTTTTAACCAGCATCTCCGTAGGTCCGCCGGGATGATGGGTCATCCCGAGGGTCTCTCTAGCAGGTCTGCAGTGGTCTCTGTCTGCTCCCCGGGGGTCTGGCAAATGAGACTGGGCTCTCCCTCCTCTCTGGCCACCCTCCCAGAAGTTCTCATGTCGTTTGCTTCTCCGTTTTTTGCTTCCATTTTTCCTTCCAGACGGCTGGTGTTAACACGACAGACAAAGAAATGGAAGTCCTTCACTTAAGGAATGTCTCATTTGAGGATGCTGGGGAGTATACATGTTTGGCGGGTAATTCTATTGGGATCTCCCATCACTCTGCATGGTTGACAGTTCTCGAAGGTATATACTCCTCTTCCTCTCCCTTTCCTCCCTCCTTTCCAATGTATGCATTGTGGTCCAGGAGAGAGCACTTCTGCCCCCTCAGAGTGGGTCAGCGTGGGTGCTGCAGGGCTGCTCTGCAGCTGGAGCAGAATGGGGCAGTGTCCCCCCAGCTCTGTGCCCCCTCCACCCCAGTTGGGGTCTGCCCGCTGCTCTCTCCCTGGCCTAGGCAATGCATACCTGGGGAGCTTAACCAGGGCTTGCTCCGCTGGAGCAGGACGGTCCCATGCCCCCGGGCCAGGCCAGCGCTGCCTGCTCAGAGGGGCACCAGGGGAGGTTTTGGGGTGCTGGCAGCGCTGTCCTTCTGCCTGACGGGGCCTGGCCTTGCCCTGCAGCACAGGACCGTCCAGGGGCTGTGTGCTTGCGCTGCGGGGGTGGCTGCCCCGTCCCCATTGATGCTGGCCCTCTGTATCAATGCGTGGAACAAAGTCTGATAACAGCTGTGGGAAAGGTTTTGGGGTGCTGTGTGGTCACTGCTGTCCAGCCAAAACTTTCCCAGTTATCAGCCACTGCTTTGTCAGCCAGGTGTGCTTAGAGGTGGGACAGGAATCTTCAGCTCCTTCTTAGCCTCTCTCTGAGGCTCTGCTCTTTGGGGGGCGTCAGGCTTGGGGTGCAGGAGGTGCCGTGGCAGCCTTGTCCTGACAGGCTCACCACGGACCGTGGCACATGGCTGCGGGCTCTGAGCTGCTCTTGGCTCCAGCACCACCCTGGCCACCAAAGCAGGGTCTGCAGTTCCCTTGTCCCCACGTCCTGGGCTCCCACAGCAGGAGCTGGAGGAGGTCATTGTCGCTGGAGTGCCGCTGGCTGCTCTGTTCCGAGCTCTCCCCAGTCTTTACCAGTAAAGCCTGGACTCCCACAGCCCCGGACTGGTGGACAGCCCCTTCCATCCCAGCATGTGCAGGCTAAACCCCAGTCCCTGAGGGACCTGCAGCTCCTGAGCATAGCCGCTGGGACAGAGACCTGTTCCCAGAAGTGCCCATGGTGCCACATCCCTGTGAGGTGACTCAGGCCCTGCGCCGGCTTCATGCCCATCCCAGCTGAGCCCATCCTGCCCTGGGCACTGCAGATGTGGCGAGGGCATTGCTTGGCCATGGGGATGAGCTGGGGCTGCTCGCACGCCTTCCCTGCCAGGGTGGGTGCTGCACCAACGTCCCCCCCGAGCTTGGGGACGAGCCGGGGGCTCCCCCAGCGCCACTCCTGGGGGCCTGGCGGGTGCTAATGAACACCCTGTTCACGCTGACCCAGCTATTGAAGACACCCCAGCCATCATGACATCTCCCTTCTACCTGGAGATCATCATCTACTGCATCGGGGCCTTCCTCATCTCCTGTATGGTGGTGACCATCATCATCTACAAGCTGAAGAGCACCACCAAGAAGACGGATTTCAACAGCCAGCTGGCCGTGCACAAGCTGGCCAAGAGCATCCCCCTGCGCAGACAGGTAACAGAAAGTAGAGAGGGGGTTTGTTTGCACCTACTGCCCCTCCTGGAGCCCAGCCTTTCACAGGGGATGTGGGGGAGGAGGGATGGGAAGAATTGGGAGCATCTCACCCTGCTGCACGTGCCACCCGCTCCAGCCTGTGCCCACCGGTGGCATGGGATGGAAACTGTCCAGGCTGTGCCTCCGATGACAACACAGTGAGTGGGGCGGGGGCTGCACGGCTCCCCCTCATCCTCCCTTGGTGGGGCTCACGAGGAGAACCAGGAGGATTTACAACAGTTCAAGGTTTGAGCAGAGTGTGGCACACACCGAGGAGATGGGAGAGCTCCCGGGCTGTGCATTTTGGCCAGAGCATGGTGGAGACTCAGCAAAGATTCCATGGGTGGGAGCAGCACTGTCGGGCACACGGGCAGGGTGGGCAGGGGTCTGCGGGCAGGGGTGGGTACAAAGACCCCCCACCACCATCTCCCCCCGGGGGGGCAGCAGCCATGGGCCTGGTCACCGCGTGAAGGTAACCCACGGTCCCCCTGCAGGTGTCCGCCGACTCCAGCTCCTCCATGAACTCGGGCGTGATGCTGGTGCGGCCCTCGCGCCTCTCCTCCAGCGGCACCCCCATGCTGGCCGGTGTCTCCGAGTACGAGCTGCCCGAGGACCCACGCTGGGAGCTGCCCCGGGACAGGTGAGCTCCAGCCCTGCCCCACATGGGAGCTGGGTGAGGGTGTGGTGCCCATGCTGGGACCAACCTGCTCCCCCTGCTTTGGGGTCTTCTCCCACCAGGCTGATCCTGGGCAAGCCCCTGGGAGAAGGGTGCTTTGGGCAGGTGGTGCTGGCAGAAGCCATTGGCCTTGACAAGGACAAGCCCAACCGTGTGACCAAGGTGGCGGTGAAGATGCTCAAGTGTAAGTAGCGGTGAGAAGGATGCTCCTGGCATGATGCCACAGGCCTGGATGGGGCCCAGGGCGTGCAGCCCAGCCTGGCACCCCCTGATTGCTGCCTTTTCCACATTAGCCGATGCCACGGAGAAGGACTTGTCCGACCTCATCTCTGAGATGGAGATGATGAAGATGATTGGCAAGCACAAGAACATCATCAACCTGCTGGGAGCCTGCACGCAGGATGGTGAGGGGGCATGAGTGGGGAGGGGGTATCCCCTCTGCCCCCCCGCAGCCATTGTCCGCAGCGAGGGGCTGGCCTGGCACCCCGCTCTGTGTCCAGCTTCTCATCACAGCATCCCCACAGGACCCCTGTACGTGATCGTGGAATATGCCAGCAAGGGCAACCTGCGGGAGTACCTGCAGGCGCGGCGGCCCCCGGGCATGGAGTACTGCTACAACCCCACCCGCATCCCCGAGGAGCAGCTCTCCTTCAAGGACCTGGTCTCCTGTGCCTACCAGGTGGCCCGGGGCATGGAGTACCTGGCCTCCAAGAAGGTGAGCATCTCCCAGGAGGCTGTGGATCTCCCAGGGATGCCCTTCCCTCCCTGCCCGTGCCATTGTGGGGAACCATCCGGCGGCTGACAGCCCCGCGTTCGGTCAGTGCATCCACAGGGACCTGGCGGCCAGGAACGTACTGGTGACGGAGGACAACGTGATGAAGATCGCTGACTTTGGGCTGGCCCGTGACATCCACCACATCGATTACTACAAGAAGACGACAAATGTGAGTGATGTGCAGGGGGTTTTGTGGGGTGGAGATGCTCTAACCTGTGCTGGGAGTGCCACAGGTGTGCAGGGCTTGCCCCCGCCCCAGGTGCCCCCACGGCCAGGTGGCATGGAACCGATGGGGGTTTGTGTCTCAGGGTCGCCTGCCGGTGAAGTGGATGGCTCCCGAGGCTCTCTTCGACCGAATCTACACCCACCAAAGCGATGTGTGAGTGGCGCGTGCTGGGGAGGTGCAGGGGTGGGATTCATCTTGATTTAATGAAATTACAATGGGTGTCAGCCAACCAAATATTTTGAATCCAAATTGGTTTTGGTGCTGGAACTCATTTGTCCTGCAAAGTGAACCAGAGCTGTGGATCATTGCTCCTCCCAGCAAACCAACCTCTAATCATACCCAAACTGGGGCCTGGCGGGGTGGCAACCCTGCAGAGCTGGTGCCCCAGCATCTGCCCTTTGTTCCCAGGTGGTCCTTTGGGGTGCTGCTGTGGGAGATCTTCACGCTGGGTGGCTCACCCTACCCCGGTGTGCCTGTTGAGGAGCTCTTCAAGCTGCTGAAGGAAGGTCACAGGATGGACAAGCCCAGCAACTGCACCAACGAGCTGTGAGTGCAGTGCTAGTACAGGGGAGAGAGATTTGAAGTCTCTGAGTGCCACTGCCTGGCCCAGAACATGGGCTGGGGCATGCGGGGTGACAGGCGGACGTCTGGAGTTACAATCCCAGCAGTTCCCAGCCCTGCAAAACCATCAGCCCACCAAATTTGCAATCATCAGCATCTCCCTCTGTTATCCCTTGACAGGAGGGAATCCCAGGGTGACCCCAGCACAGGGACCAGCCCAGACTGTGTTCATCCTCTTCCCCAAACAGCCCCTTGGTCCTGAGGGCAGGCGAGAGGGTTCCCATCCTTCCACAGAAGGGATTACCCTAAATCCCTGGAATAGCATCTTCATTGGCTGGGGGTCCCAGCCCGAGCACAGAGACGTTCCTGGTGTTTCTCTGCTCCTGCGGGTGGGGGTCTCCAGTGGCTTGCCCCAGGCTGAGCCCCTGCCTCCCCCTGCCCTTGCAGGTACATGATGATGAGGGATTGCTGGCACGCCGTGCCTTCCCAGAGACCCACCTTCAAGCAGCTGGTGGAAGACCTGGACAGGATCGTGGCCATGACCTCCAACCAGGTAGGAGAGGTGGCACCGGTGGCACCTGGGCCAGGTGCTCTCTGGGGGCTGCCCAGTCCCCTCCTGAGCCCATCCTTGGGGTTTGTCCCTGCCAGGAGTACCTGGACCTCTCCATGCCGCTGGATCAGTATTCTCCCGGCTTCCCGGACACCCGCAGCTCCACCTGCTCCTCGGGAGAGGACTCTGTGTTTTCCCACGACCCACTCCCGGACGAGCCGTGCCTTCCCAAGTTCCCCCCTCAGCACAGCAACGGTGGACTGAAGCGACACTGAGGGTGGCACTGCCAGGGGTGCCGTGCCGTGCTGTGCCACACTGTGCCATGCGCGTGGACGCTGCCTGCACAGCCTGAGCTGCTGCAGAAGGGGTTCAGAGACACCCACAGCATCTCACGTAACCAAAACCACCCACCTCCTGCCAGCTTCTCCTGCCACCTCGTGTCAGCTCGCCGCAGCCCAAAGGGTTCAGCTCTGGTGTTTTTATGGTGTTTCCTCCTTCCATTTTTAAACTTTTCCATGAATTCTGTGCTTGGGAATTCCCACTTGGTCGAGCTGAAATCCTCTCCCACGGGCAGTGCATGGCCAAGGAGCCAGCCAGGCATCTGAGATGGCACATCCTGGGAGGGCACAGAGAGCCAGGCTGGTCTGTAACTTGGAGGACTTGCTAAGCCAGGAGCAGCACCGGGGTCCTGCAGCTGCTCAGGCTAGGGAGCCTCGGCGTGCTGGGACCCTCAGTGTGCCGGAGCCTCGCTGGAGTGGGGCTCTGTCCCTGCCCGGGTGCAGCCCCGCAGTGCCAGCGCCCGTGGGCTTTGCTGAGCCGCACCCGACACGTCCGGGGCAGGAGCCACAGCAGGAGCAGCGCCCAGCACTGCTCAGAGCCCACCTGTGCTAAACCCAGAGTCCCGTGTACATAACAAAAATTATGTATAAATATGAATATATATTTACATGTCTTTTTAAAAGGGTTGTTACCAGAGATATACCAGTTTGGTAGGAAGGTACTAGTGGCTGGTAGATATCAGTTGCTATAAAAAAAAAAAATCATATATTTTGCTACTTTTGCTGTTTTTATTTTTTTAAATTATGTTCTAAACCTATTTCAGTTTAGGTCCCTCGATAAGAATTGCTGCTGCTGCTTCAGTTTTATATGGGGTTGTATTAAACAATAATAATAATGTGTTGATGCCTTTTGGGAATCCGTTGTCATTACGTGCCTGGCCTTGCCCTGGCCCCGCTCCCCCCGGGGCTTCAGCGGGGCTGGGGCCAGGCAGTGCCTGTGGCACCGCAGTGGTGTGCGGGGACGGGGCAGAGCTGTGCCATGGGGAGGGGGCTGCAGGCCCTGCTGGCCATCCGCTGCCTTTGGGGAACAGCAGGGGCTATGGGGGTCCCGTGTGGCTCCAGCCCAGCCCCGCTGTGCCCTCCGTGCAGCCCCCGCTCCCCGGGCGATGCCCGCCAGTGCCTTACCGGGGGAGCAGCCTCATCCCAGCTCTGCCCAGCCGCGCTCCCCGCTCTGTCCCAGTGCCTGAGCTCTGCTCCACCGAGCTGGTACCGGGACGGACGGGGCATTTCCCTGGCCGGGCCAGCTCCTCACCGGGGCAGGGGCCGTGTTTTACCCCTCCCTCCCTGCCACTGGTGTGAGATGCTGGAGCCAGGCTGCTGTTACTTGAAAAGTTTATTTTGCCTTTGTATGGAGAAATATTATTTGTTGTAAACTCTTCTGTAATGAATCTGGAATTCTTGTAATTATTAAAGACTTTAACCGCGACTTCGCCACCCACGGCCCATCCCTGGGGGGGCGATGGGGAGGGGTCTGCCGGGGCTCTGGGTGCTCAACCTTATCCAAACAATAGTTTGGGAAGATGATGCTCAGGGAACAGCCAGGACGGCAGCTGGTTCTGTGGGAATTCTGTTTCTCAGGACTCCAGCACTCCCCTTAAAAATATTATAGCATCATGCACCGAACTGGGCCTGGGCGGGGGTGGTGGCTCACTGTGCAGGGGGAGGGGACGGGGAGAGGATGCCAGCCCCTCCTGAGCCCTTAAATGGTTAAGCTGAGGCAGCTGGAGCAGCTGCAGCATCACTGCCTCCCTGGCCTTTTTAAATGCATCTGCTTGTTGCTATTTCCCGGTGTAAATTAAATCGATCAGCTGCACTCTGCCCACCTCCTCCCTTTAAATTAAGTAGAGCTTTTAATCAAGTGATTTATGTTGAATTTGCAGCCCTGGATTAAACTCGCAGCCCAGGCGGGGGGAGCAGGGCTGGGGGGCTCCATAAATCACTGCTCTCTCCGGGACCAGCTTGGCGAGGTGCAGGGAGAGCTGGAGCTCGTGTTTACATCATCCCAAACTGCTGCTCTCACCATCTCCTGCTCATTTCCTGGGGTTACCAGGAGGGCAATTAAATATGATAATAAGCAGAGTGGCTGCAGCAGAGCTGCCGGTGCTTGCTGCTGGGCTGGGGAAGGGGCACGTGCAGCTGGGTGCCCACTGCGTCCTGCAGGGACACGGGGACACAGGCATGGAGGGTCCCCAGGGTGCTGCGCTGGCTGGCACCCAGCAGAATCCATGGAGGCTGATGGGACAGGGCTGCCTGAATGCTGGGCCTCAGCAGGAAGATTCAGCTCCTCTCTGCTCTTCCCGGTAAGGCATCCTCTCCATGTGAGTAGTGTGGGAGGTGGGCATGTCCCAAAGCTGACATCAGCACCCCACAGGCCCCGTGCAGTCTGTGGGAGACCTGCAGCACCAAAGCACCCCCAGCTGGGACCCTGCCCAGGGGTACCTGCAGCCCCTCCAGCACTGCCCAGCACCAGGGTCTCCACTGAGGACGGGATGGGATAGGGCTCCTTGGGAAATGGCTCCAAAGCGATGGAGGATCCAAAGGTGTTGTTCTCGGGAGCCTCCGGAGTGGGTGAGGGTGTTGGGCATCGGTGGCTGCCGAGTGCTCAGCCCACACCACGTTTGGCTCTCACAGCATCCTTTGTCTTCTCCATTCCTCTCCTTCCTCCTTCTCTCCTTTTAAAGCCCTCGGACTGTGCAGACCCAGGACAATCTCTTGGCCCCAGCCCAGGACATGGCTGCTGTGCCAGCGCTGAGCTGGGCTTTGTCCTGCTGCCAGCCGCAGCAGGAACCTCCTGTGCCGTTCCACCTTGGCGCAGGGTCCCACGGCTCGGAGCACGGCTCAGCGGATGTGTGGGGAGCGGTCCTGCCCAGCCTGGGGACCATGACTGCCCCTAGCCCTCCCAGCTGCCCTCTGTTCCCCACATCCCCCGCAGCTGTGGGGTCAGCAGGACCCCATGGTCCAGCTCCAGCCTGCCCCAGCTACCCACAGCCGAGCAGAGCCAGATGTGTGCAGCTGCAGCCAGGGCACATGGGCTCCCCAAACCCTTGCTGTCACGGGCCCTGCCCTGCACCATGTGGGCACCACAAGGAGAAATGGGATGGGCAGTGGGATGGGACTACCCTGGGGACACCTTGGGTGCCACCTGCACCCCATCCTGCTCCTTGCGAGGTTTGGCAATGGAGCCCTTGCCCTGCATGGCTTTAGGCTGCGATTAAGCTCCATCTCCTTTGTTACACGTTTATAGCAGAGGCAGAAGGGCTGCAGGAATGTGGCGCTGGGATCTGGGAGCTGTAAATCCCAGCCTTTGTTGTGCTTGGGCCGCACTAAATCACTGCTTTTCCCTCTGAATACTAATCTCCTCCGAAAGTGCTGACCGGGGCATCTTTCCCCAGCAGCTTTCTGGGGAAGACGCTGACGCAAGGCCCGGGGCTGGCTTCGGCGCAGGAGATGTTGCCGAGGAGCATCCAGCAGAAATCGCCGACTCCCGAGCGAGGCACGGCCGCGCACCGGCGGGACCGGGACGGGACGGACACGGGCGCCGCAAGCCCCGGCTCCAGGCTGGAGCAGAGAGAGGGTGAGGGTGCCTGGGGGAAGGATAAAGAGCAGAGGAGCCGGCTCTCCAGGCTGAGGGGAGACTGGAAGGTGTTTGGCACCGGCGCGGCTGGAAAAGCTCTCCCCACGCCAAAGCACACACAGCCTTGGATCTCCGCAGCGTTTCATTTGCCCGATGTTGCAGAACAGAATCCCGTGATTTATGGGGCTCCACAGGGGTCGTTTCCTCCCCTCTCTCCGAGGGTCATGAAGCAAAATTGCTGCCTCTCCCCTCCGTGTGCCTGTGCAGTACAGGGGTCCTGGGGAGGTGCCGGGGGTCCCAATATGCCAGGCCGAGCTGAGACTCGGGCATGTCCCCCTAGAGAACCCTGCGGCAGCAGTGACCTGTGAGGCCTGGGGCAGGAGGGGATTTTTGATCCGAAAATGGGTTTGTTCAGAGGTGTGTAAGTGGCCCGGGACTGCCTTGGATTCACCCCCTGTGCCTGCCCCGGGGCTCAGCCCCCCGCGAGGAGGGAGGCTTTGCCGCAGCCTGTGCTCGCTCCAGGCTGTGGGGCTGGTGGTCCCCGCGGGGCATCCAAGGAAGAGCGAGTCGCAGCTTCCAGATCTTTCTAGACTGAAAACACAGGAGGCAAATGGACACGACACGAGCCCTCGCACACAGCAGTGTGACGTGCTCACGGTGAGGCATGGCTGGAGGACAGGGACGTGGGAGGCACCGGAGCTCCCCACACAAGGGCGGTACCCAGGTGATGTCCAGGCTCCCCGCCAGCCCCTCTGCACTCTCCGTCTGTGAAAGCTCTCAGCAGAGGAATGTGCTGCTCCCTCGGCAGCCAGCACAGGCTGGCTCTCCCTGCATCCCTCCCAGGACACTCGCCAGCCTCCTCCTCCCTGCCTGCAGCAGGGGCTGTGGGGCAGGAGCAGAGGGAGCGCTGGGAGCTGGCACGGGTCGGTGCTTGGACGGAGCAGGAAGCTCTCCGGGATGGTGGAGGCCGGCTGGCAAATGAAGGAGCTGTTAGCTGATCCACCCCAAACCTTCCCAGGGCTCCACAGGCTGCCAGGAGAAGTTCAATTGGGTTTGGGAGTCGGAGAAGTCACAGGCTGAAACACCAGGCAGGAGGAGACACCTCCCCTCATTATCACACAAAGAGGCAACAGTGACTCTATAGCAAGGATGTTATTTTATTGAAATAACATTTGTTCCCATTTATTAAACACAGATCCGGCATTGCGGACAGGCTGGACGAACGAGGAGAGGCTCAGGTACAGAGCTGAGGACACAGAACACCTGACAGCTGGCTCTGCGTTGCTGTAAGGGCCTGAGGTCTCAGGTTTTAAAGTGCTGCTCACACCTGACCCTGGAGAACTGGCATTTCAGTCGGGTTGTTCTAAAGGCTGTCTGACCTCTGGAAGAAACATTTCATTTCTACTTAGCACCAAATCTAATTTTACAGTAAGTATAAATATACGTATTTAAAATCCATGTGAGTAATTTCTGAGCATTTACATAGGACAGAGTAAAAAATTTAACAAACGCTAAAAACAGCTTTTCAGTATCCTCTGAGAGTCTGGCAAAAACTGAGTCATCACTGGAGCATGTGAGGAGTCGCTTTGCAAAGCATGGAGAGCACTTGGTGTGGAATTCTGAGCCTGGTAAGGATTAACCTAATCTTCACATTTGGGAAAGGTGTGCAGGTCCTGGGTTGCTCCCTCACATGACCCAGAGGGATCCTGAAAGTGCAAGTCTGATTCTGTCACAGTGTGTGGCACCTGCACAGCTCTCACCGGGGAAGCAAATACTCCCAGGGGGAGGCTGTTCTGTCACTGCTCTGCTCCTGTCCAGCAAGATCTGAAGTCCTTCCGATCAATTCAGTTCCACCACAGCACCGAGTGCTGTTCCCTGCTTCCCTCAGTAAAACCGTGGCCACATGGGTCCCTGTGGGCTGGTCACTGGTTAAACCACCCCAATCAGGACCAAGAACCTGAGCTGTGACACTCAGGACAAGCTGCTGGCCCTGGGTGTGTGGGGATGCTCCTGCACAGGATTTCACACTGCAGAACGGGCTTAGCTGCACCCCCAGCCCAGCTTGTTCTGTGCACAGGCCATTCTGACGTGAAAAGCTGCCTTTGCTAAGGTTTGGGAGCACGAACACCTGCTCAGGAACAGCACAGACAGCAGCACCGTTATTAACATATTTACACCGTAAGTTAAAAGTAGTAGGGAAAGGGCCCAGCACGAAAGAGAAGCTAGGGCCATCCAGAGAGCACTGGCCTAGTTGCTAACAAGCTTGGGACAGAGAGAGGCCCCTGAGGGCTAGTGCCTTGATGTGTAGAGCAGCCTCCTGGGAAATCCCTACTCCTTTTGCAGGAGGTGTGGAGATGGAAGCTGCTCCCTCTCAGTGCTGGCTCCAGGTCAGACTCCATTGGCACCGGCCTTGCTGCTCTGGGACGCTTCCATTTTGGTCTAGAGCAAGAGAAAAGGGCAGATTTTAGGCAGTACAAATGTTTCTTGAAATTCAAAATCCTTTCTGAAGGTGTCTTCCCATTTACCATGGGAAGCTGCTCTGGAGAGTAACAGCTGATGAAGAGCCAAGTTCTTCAAGTTAAAGGAGATAGGAGACTGTCTGAAATTCCAAACTTGCCTTAAGCAGCACCCCACATGTGCACATAAGCACCTAAATTGAAATCAAATATTCACAGAAAGAAAATGGGCAAAAGAAAGACAATCACTGCAGAAATATTTTTACACAGTGGCTCTCAACGCCCTGGTGATTCCAAGGGAAGGCTGGTCTGTCCTAGTGGCCCAAAGCACATGATTAGGAGGACAGGGATATACTAGCAATTACCCCAGTGCTCTGCTCCCTCCCCCAGCTCAACAGCTCTCTGTCGCGTGGTATTTTTGTACTGAATAGCCCTCAGTGCAGTTCCCATCCAGTTTCTCCAGCTGCTCCTTGAACTCAGCATTCACGGCATCCTGTAGTACAAACTTCCAGAGTTTGGCTCTAAGTTGTGTGAAGAACAATCTCTTTTGGGAAGTGTAAGAACTCTGACCAGCTCACCTCTTGTGGGGGAGGCTTCACTGACGCTTCTGAGAATGGCAATTTCTCTGTTGGCTGAGACACAAATTCTTCATTCTTTAAAGAAAAAGCAGCTGTAAGTCACGGAACCCTCCAAAAGGGCTAAACCCCACAGCCCCTTCTCCCTTCTGAGTAAGGCTGTTCCCTGCTCACTCCGTGAAAGCTGTGCTGGCATTTCCATTGTTTCCCCAGCACAATTTAACTATGTGGAAATATTTCTGGCAGTTGATACAATACTCTTTGATTCCTGCTGCTGCTTTTATCAGCTGGGACTAATCTAAGGAATTCACTGCAGCACGATGCTGAGAACCATATGCTCTGGCTTTTTTGACTCTAGATACTTTGGCTCATTTTGTCCTGGACAACTAAGCCCAAATTCAGTAGGAGAGCTAAAAACAAGTCCTCTTTAATTGGCTTCTCTGAATTAAATGTACCTGGGCTGAGGTGTAAAGCAACTCAGAGGGTCATGAGTCCTCCTTGGCTGGCAGCCAGTACCATGGTACTGAATAACCAGCTGTTCCCAGCAACAGGATCAGTTGTGCCACAGCAGATCCCTGCTCCCGTCCCTTGCCTCTTAAGTCACAACATGGAACCGTGAGGCTCTTGGGGGGAAACATCTACACAGTGCAAAAACAGGCACTGCTTGTGCTCTGCGCCACGGTGCCAAACATTGGTTTTGTCTAGCTTTGGAAGGGTTTGGTCACACTCAATTCTCAACATAATTTCAGCACATTTTCCTGCTTGTAGACTGCTGTTTCTAACCTTTCTTCCCTGTACAACAGGGGCAGGATCCAGGACGGTCTCCTGACCTTCAAACACAGATGTCATCACTCCAGCAACTTCACCTGTCTGCAGAAGAACACAGAGTCATAACTTCAGCCCACTTGTAGGATCAAAGAACAAGATTCCTGTCACAGTCCTTGATTTTTATAATGTATAATGGTTGAACTATTAACCTACAAGTTTTATTCAAACAACCCACCTTGTTCTGCGGAATGGGAACAGATTGTGGCTTTATGTCTATTAAGTACAAGGCACGGGAAAGCAGGAGGAGAGAAGAGGGAACATTCTCCTTTAAATGGAGATCCAGCCACTGTTGGAAGAAAACAGAAGGAAAAGTTGGCTCTATGTAGGTATTTATTAATACAACACTTTTTTGTCATTAAAGTAATCTTGAGTTTGGATAATACAGCTTTAAGTTACCATAACGAAAAGAAATTATTCTGAAGAGTTAGGAATACCCCCTATTTCACCTTGCTTCTCGCTGGCCCTAGTTCTACTTGGTTTTCTCTTTAGTCTAGGCCATAACCTGGACCCTTCACGCCTTAGAGCTCAGCTCTGCAGGTGAGGATCCAGCTTGAAACTCGTGCATGAATTCTCAGGAAGCTGTGCCTGCTGTACCTGACCACTGCCCGGAATCTGTCCTCCAAGGAACCTGGCCACAGCAGCCCAGGGCACACTCACCTGCCCAAGCTGCTCCTTCAGCTGCTCCTCAGAGAGCCCCAGTGAGCGCATCCCTCTGGCCCTGCAGGCGCTCTGCAGCTCCGACACGCTCAGACCACAGACCCCTTCCTTGGCAATCATCTGGAATGAACAGCAACGTTCCCATCCAGGCACAGAGTAAGCCAAGACCCTACTGCCCTGAAGGGACTTCTGCAGGTCACCAGCCCAATCTCCCGATCAAAATTGCTCAGCATTTTCCATTTGTGCTTTGAGCCTCTTTAGGGATGGGGATTTCACAGCCTCCAGACAACCTATTCCACTGTTTATCCACTCACTGATTTTAGATTTTTTTCCTATAAAGTTCAAATTCCCCTTGCTGCAACTTATGTCCCATTACCTGTTGCTCCTCCACTCTGCACGTCTGGTTTCGTTTTCCAAATAACCCCATTGCACACTGAAACATTCCTTTTTTTTAAGTTAGCATGACTTCAAAATGAAACATTCTAGTGACTGTACCTGCAGTGCCACCTTTGTTATGGGTCCCAAAAGACTGCAAGGGTGCAGAGAGATGAACTCTCATTCTGTTTTTTTCTGGAATCTCTCATGGGGAGGATCAGACTCCCATCAATATTAAACCCTCCCCCAGTGAAGGTGTGTGGGCAGGGACACAAGGCCCATGCAGAACCTGCGAGAAGCAAGCAGCTCCCCTGTGCTGCTCCAGATTCACCTCATCATCTGCCTTGATGGTCCTGAGGCGGAGCAGCAGCTGGAAGCGGAGCAGGTTGTTGGTGCCAATGGGCTGCAGCTCCAGCAGTTTGCACAGAGCCACCAACTGCGGCCGCTCCAGGTGCTCCAGGGTCAGCTCGTCCTCAAAGAGCTTGGAGAAGCGGACGATCTCCTGCGTGCTGGGCCGGTGGCCACTGTGACGGATCTAAACAAAGGGCCAAAGGCAAACCTGAGCAGGATCACAGTTTGGGAATCTCTTCCCCCCTTCCCTTTTCCTGCACTGCAATTCCTGTCTCTGATGGAAACAGGATGATACAGTTAAAAGTCAAAGTGAAACTGTTATTGAGTGGCCACTGGAAATGTTTCACAGGGTGAAACTTGCACTGTCCAGGATGGGAATTCCTGTGAGCATAGCTCTGAGGGCAGGGACAGCAGGGAGGCACCCAGAGAACAGCATCTCTGTGCTGTCAAACCTCTCCTCTATCCTGGTACAGCCCCGTGCTCTGTGCCCAAACCAGCAGCACCAAAGGTGTGTCGGTGCCACGGCTGCCATCCCCAGCACGGCCCATCCTACCTGGTGCAGGTAAGAGGAGAATTGTTTCCCTTGTCCCGTGTCTGCTTTGTTCCTTTTGGCCATCTCTGCAATTGTCTCCCGCAGGAACTTTGCTAATTCCAGCTTTGCATTTAACTTCTTCTTTTGCTTTTCTTCCTTCATTTGGAAAATACAAAATTATAAATTAGAAAATATAATGCAGGAAATGGAGTTGCTGTGCACATTCGTTCTGATCGCTGTCTACAGCAAAACCTTCCAACCACTCAGCTCAGGAATAAGCTGGGAATGTCTCACACAGATATGTGGGTGGAGGTGATCCTCACTTCCAGCAGCTCTGTGCAGCTGCACAGATGTTCTGAGGAGCCGTGGACACGCGACAACCTCAGAGAGGACACAAACCTTTTTTGATTCCGTCTCAAACGTCGAGGGCAGCATGTCAGGGAAGAGCTTCAGGAATACAGGTAACAGGAGTTCCATGAAGGGGACAATGACAAACACCAGGAAGGGAACCAGCCGGAAGAGATCTGCACAAGTTCTCAGCAACTGTACAGAGAAGAGCACAGCAGAGATTACCCAGAGATTATCACTCAGCCAGACACACAAAATGTGTCCAAAGAAGGAGTTAAGCCTCTTACTGCATCACTTTATCCAGGTGTTGTGGCACTTACCCTTCGCCTCTCCCTCCTGGTGAGCACCTGCCCATGGAGCAGCCTCCACACCATCCTGGCAGCCACCGTGGTGTCAATCCAGAGCAGGTGGAATCCGTTGTAGTAATGTTTCAGCTCATCCACAACTTTTTGTCGCAAAGACTTTTTTCCTGCAGGAGCCTCTACGACCTGTTTCGTTGGAGTTTTAGCAGGTTTAGCTCCCTGGTTCCCAGGATTTCGGTGGGGTGCGGATTCACCTGGGAGGTGCTGCCACGGGCTGGTGGAGGTGTGCAAGGTGTGGGCAGGTGAGTGAGGCAGGGCAGTGCCCAGGCAGGCACGGAGTGCCCGGGGATGGCTTTTGGAGTCTCTCGAAGTCCAGGTTAACTGGGAATCCACCAGGTGCACAAGAGCAATGGCTGGAGAGTAGGGAGGGCTGCAGTGCGCGAGGAGATGGGAGCCCCTGAAACTGGAAAAGTGTTTCCGTAAGAACAGTGCAGTGAGGCCAAGGTACCGAAGCAACACACCCAAACTGATGTTCTCAGCGCCAAATTAACTTCATGAAACTGATTCTGTGGCTGCGATTCTGATCCCTCACCAACGGGTGAAATACTGAGAACTTGATCTCTGCTAACACCTCATCTCTTGGGAGGAGATGAGTTGGAAGGGCACACCCAAGCCTGCTAGCGCCTCTCGGAAACCATTTTACCAAGAAATGCGATAAAACGAGCCCGTTGCACACAATTCCCCAGGGGTTCATCCCCAGCCCGCAGGCGGAACAGCCCGGGAGGGGACGCGGGGCTTACCTGGCCCTGGCCGCGGCCAGCAGCGCGTTACAGCCGCAGGCGGCCATGGCTGTGGGCAGCACCGGCGCTGCGGGAACGGGGGCGGCCGCACCTCAGCCCCGGCAGCTCCGGGGGGCGGCGGCAGCTCCGGGGGGCGCCGGGGGGCGCCGAGGCCCAGCCAGGCCCATCCCCGACCCGCTGCCGGGAGCGTGGGGCTGGGCCGGGGGCTCACACGGGGACCTGGCTGGGCGCGCCGGGCTGCGCTGCCCCTCTCCGGTCCTGTGCCCGTCCCGATCCCGCTGATCTCGGTGTCGTCTAGCTCCCCTCGATCCCTGTCCCGATTCCAGCGATCCCGATCCCTGTCCGGGTCCCCCTGATCCCCTGATCGTGATCCCGGTCCCGGTCCCGATCCCGATCCCGGTCCCGGTTCCGGTCCCGCTCACCGCCACCCGTACTCCTCCCGCCCCTCCCACCCGTCCCGTCGCGCCCCGCGCGCGCCGCTCCGACCCGTCACGTCTCTGTAGTGCCTGAGCCGTGACGCCCTCGCGCTGCGTCCGGTCTCCGCGGCGCTAGCCAATCAGAAGGCAGAACCGACGCCCCGCCGGGGGTTTGCCCAATGGGAGCGGAGCGAGGCGGGGCCTGGCCCGGGGAGGCCCCAGGAGAGGCCGCTGATTGGCTGCGAGAGCGGCGGCGGTGCGTGACGCCATAGGCATGGCGGTGCCGTGGGGAGCGCTCCCCGGGCCTTGACGCCTCCGGTGGAGCCGCGCCGGGGCCTCCCGAACCGGGGCCGCCGCTCGCCTTCACGGGGCCCGAAGCCCATCCAGTGCCAGCCCTGCCATGGGCAGGGACAGCTTTGACTGCCCCTGTTCAGCCTGGCCTTGGACACTTCCAGGGATGGGGCAGCTGCAGCTTCTATGGGCAGCCTGTGCCGGGGCCTCAGCACCCGCACAAGCGAGAGTTTTTCCCAAGATCCCTCTGGCAGTGGGCAGCCACTTCCCCTTGTCCTGTCACCCCAGGCCCTTGTCAATAATTTCTCTCTGTACAGTACTCATATATAGCACAAAACACCTTGTGAGGAGCTCTGTGTGTGACAGGACACAGCGGAGCAGAGACTCCTCTGTGTTCTGGGAACAGCTTTGCGTGGAATGAGGTGTCAGAGGGGAGATTCAAGCCATGACGTGTGGGACAAACGCTCCGATCCTGTGTGTCTGAGGAGCAGATGGAACACATCGACAGCTGGAGAAACATTCTCAGCAGGTGACAGGTGATGTGAGCCCTTGAAATTTTGAAGGTGCCTTCCAACCTGAGCCATTCTGAGATTCCATTAAATACTACCTGGTTCTGAGAGACTAGAGGGGAAGAAACATTTCATTGCCCCAGTGAAAAAAAGGGGTCGGGAACCCTTTGGCTAATGGATGGCCAAACATATGAACAGTATTTTCAAAAGTAGAAAATAAAATGGGGAGAGATGGGTGAAAAAGGGGAGAGAGCTCCTGAGTCTGTTCAGAGCTCCCAGTTCAAAAGTGGGATTTAAACACGTTTAGATTATGTCTAAAAGAGTTTTTCCTGTGGGAAAAAGGGGAGACACTCCTGTTCCTGAGGAGACTGATCTGTGGATGCTCCTGTGCTGTGCAAGGGCCTTTAGGAAGGTCCCTATAGCAAGGAGCAGAATAATTTTTTCCATTTCCTTTATTACAGCTGTTTCCAGACCAGCACAATGCCTCTCCATGGTGGGCTCCGACCTGGGCTGGGGCAGGGAAGCTGTGGATTTTGGAATTCCTGCTCAGTCTGCATTCAGTGACGCAGAGAACTCGTGCCTTCAGCTTCCTCTTTCATGTTTGGTCATGTCTCTCTCCTCCTAATTCTTTGTGGTTTATTATCTGATATTTTTCTGTTCTGGTAACAGATGTGCCTTTATCTCCCCATCTTGCTTCCCTCCCTTTCTCCTGCCCTTTTTCTTGGGTTTTTTTCTGCAGGACAGATTTATCGTGTTCCCTTCAACTCGGTTTTCTTCCACCAAAGAAATCCTGGAGGGTCGGGGAGGAGCGGGATTAACTGCAGACATCTCAATGCATCTCTTTCCAGGCAAAATAGGATTAGAAACTCCTGCAGATGACATGTCTCCATGCAGGTGCCAAACCTCAGAAGCAACAGAGAGACTCTGCAGGGCACGTTGCCACCTCTCTGGTTGTTTCCCAGGGTTTGTGCTGCCCAGCTGGAGTTAAACACACACAGTACCTCCTGGCTGTGCTGTGTCTGTTCCCAGCCATGGGGCAAAGGTGCAGCTTTGGAGCATGGTCCTGGTCCCAGTGGTTTCCATGGCAGCAGGAAGGACAAAATCACAGAATTCCAGGATGGATCAGGTTGGAAGGGACCATCTGGTCCCACCTCCCTGCTCCAGCAGGGCCGTCCCAGAGCCCATGGCACAGGATTGTGTCCAGAAGGATCTGGAATATCCCCACTGAGGGTGACTCCACACCCTCTGGACAAGTGCTTTGTCACTGCACAGGAAAGAAGTTCTTCCTCATGTTCAGGTGGAACTTGTGTTTTAGTTTATGGCTATTGCTCCTCATCCTGTTGCTGGGCCACTACCCATCCAAAAGAGCCTGGCACCATCCTCTGACACCTCTTGGAGATATTTATGTGTGTTGGTGACACATTTGCATGGACTGATGAGATCCCACCTCAGTCTTCCCTTCTCCAGACTAACAAGATCCCACAGTCCCTCCTCACCAGAGAGATGCTCCAGATCTCCCATCACCTCTGTAGCCTCTCTGGGACCCTCTCCAGTAGCCCTTTGTGTCTCTTGTCCGAGGAGCCCAGAAATGGATGCTGATCCCCCCCCCAGTCCTCTCTTGGCCCCGGCTCCGCTCGGGGGTCGCTCCACCGCCACCCCCGACCGAACTACATCTCCCGTGGTGCCTCGCGGCGGGCACGGCCCAGGAGGCCAATTGGTAACGGCGGCGCGTGCGCGCGCGGCTGCGAAGTGCGGCGGCGGCGGCGGGGGGCGGGCGGAGGCGGAGGCG
>VZRL01005849.1:295567-346657 GCA_013397895.1 Origma solitaria | reverse complement strand
CCATGTTGCTGCGGGAGCTGCGGCGGCACCGGAGCTGCGGGGCCAGGCCGGGCCCCGGGCAGACCCCGGGAGGGCAGACCCCGGGCTCGGCCGGGCTCGGCGCCGTGACGCGGGACACCCGCGCTGTCCCCCGGCCGGCTCCGCACTCCCCGCAGCTCTCACCGGGGCCGAGCCCGACCTGCTGCGGGCGACAAACTTGGGGTTTCACAGACGCGGAGCCGTCGGTGTCACCGCGCCGAGGCCTCTCCAGCTCGAGGAAGAGGCTTTTATTGCGCGCGGGAAGAGCTGCGGGTCGGCGAAGGGTTTGTTGTTGCACTAGTGTTATTTTTTTGCGGTGCTGTTGCGTTGTGCTGTGCTTAGTTGTGGTCTCGCTGTGCTTTCATTTCCCTGTCAATACATTCGGTCGTTTCAGTGCAATTTGTTGTTAAAAGTCGTAATGAAAACATGGTTCTACAGATACTAACTAACCCAGAGGACAATATTAAGTAGCCAGTAGTTACAGCTGAAGGAAAAATTGTAGCATGTTTTGATAACTGTTTCGGTCTTTCAGTGACCTTTTGCAGAGATGCGCAGTAAATACTTTGGTAGTTACTTTTTTTTTTAAAAAATGATTTATTTTTATGAACTGCTTGAAAAGATTTTGTTCCAAAACCTGAACATGTGCTTTATGAAGGTACACGGTAAGAGTGGAGGATGGTGGTCAAAGACTATGTTTTGTTTTAATACAAACATATTTTACATTTTTCAGTTTCATGGTCTTTCCTGAGTTTGAGGTGCTTCACATGAGATGCATTGTGATTCTTGCTCTAGTTGTGATATGTGGCAGCCTGTCATGACATTACAGTGTTTGGTATTGCCAGAGATCTGACTTCTGGTTTCATGTCAGTGTCAGCCCATGACTTTTCCTGAAGATCCAAAGATTTTGCTCCATGTTTGCCATTTGAATCCTATGACTCTCAAACCAAATGGGTCTCTAAGTTCCTTTTTCAGACAAACACCTTTTCTCCGCTGGCCAAGTTGTTTCTTTCTGCAGCACCGTGGGAAACGTCTTCCAAATGCCCTTATCAAACCCAGTTACAGACGTGACTGTTTTTTCTGGCATTCAAAAACCAAATACAAAACACCTTTACAAAGGTGCACAGGGAAGCAGCCTCACCTCATGCTTTAAAGTTTGTCAAGAGGCCTCTGATTCACTGCTGGTGCCTGCCAGGAGGAACAGCTCAGTCCTGCTGGAGTCAGGAGAAATCCACAGGCTGCAGCTTTCCCGTTAAAGACTCACTAAAGACTCACATGCAGGTGAAAACTTGGCATTGTCTTAGTGTGTGTAAACAGAGCTTTGCCTGTGGGATTTGTTAAGGACATGCAGAGCAGAACAGGACAAAGCAGATTGCACAGACAAAATGCAGGGATCAGTAGGAACGATTGTTTTATTTCTGTCTGCAGTTCATACGATTTTGATCCACTGGGATGATGTCCCAGGTGACAAAGGTGTCCCTCTGGGTGGTGGTTAGCATGACTAGGAGCAGTGGATATGCTCCGCTCTGGGGAGGAGTGAGGTGCAGGTGTGTGTGTGAACTGCGGGCTTAAGGTTTTGAGAGGTCAGGAGTGGTTGCATCACTTCAAACACACGCCCAGCCCGGCCTGTCCAGCCAGGCAGCTCTGTCTGTCTGTCTGTCAAACACCTGCAGCAGTGAACAACCACTGAGAGCAGTTGCTGCATTAGTTGGGTGCTTGAGGGGACTAGCAACAGTGCAGACTGGATACTTCGGAATGAAACAGCACAGAAAATGGCAGTAAACATCTGTGGGGTAAGGAGGGATTGATAGGATATGAGCAGAAGTTTGAATCTTTCTGATTTAGGTCTGTGTGGACAGGAACTGGGTTGATATTTGTCCATAAAGATGGCCTGGAACTTTTGCTTTTAGGCTTGGTAGAAAGCCGAGCTCGGGGTGATGAGGCAGTGCCACTGTTCTGAGCAGACACGGCTGACTCACAGCAGCGCTTCCAGCTCCCTTAGGGAGCCAGCAGGCCAGGTCCTGTCTCACAGCAAACATTTTCCATCCATAGAACACCTTCCCTCTGACTGTGCTAACCCCATGTGGGGATTGTCAACAGAAAAGGGTGGAAAAAGGTTTTGTGAAACCTCTGTTTAAAAGATGCGTATGCTGGACTTTTATCAGTAGCTCCTGTGTCTCTCCCTGCTGTGGCCACAGCCAGCCTCAGCCAAACCTACAGAAGTCCCTGGTTGGGAAGAAGAAAAGCTCTGATCACATGGGATTGGAATTGTTTGATAATCTCAGGTCAGTTGTTTAGTCCAAAGAAGCAAGGTTTGAGAACTTTGTTTTCTGGAAGCAAAGTTGAGAAATACTCATGCTAAAACTGGCTTTAGATGAGTGTAATTGTTGGTGAAAATGTGAACCTAGAGGATCCATAATCTCTGCAAAACCTTCCCCTGGCTGAGCACTCACTGTTGGAGTGGGACTGATTGTTTGAGTTCTGCTCATTTGAGCGGAGAAGTTTGGGATAGGAACTGAAACAAAGTGTTCACTTAAGAAAGAGCTCTGCTGGGCTGACCTGCCTTATTCTGTACTGCTTCTATTTTTTCATTTACCCTTTCCTCTGGTACTTGGAATTGTGACTCTCCCATGGACTACAGGAAAATATTTACTGAAGGTGTGTAGAGTCTCAGTGTTTGTAAACGGCTCTGTGTCCCTGTCTACCCTGGGAAAGGACAAGAACAGAATGGTGGACACCCACCTTTAAAGAGGAAACTCCTTAGGAAATTCAATTGCACCTTTGAAAGATGTTGATTTCAAGTTGTTTCATTGTTGCTTTCAAGTTGTTTGCAGCAGCTGTGAAGTGTCCATTTCCTATAAACCTTGTAATGATGAAACTGTTCCTTTATCTGTCAATCTCCAGTGTTGTATCAGTGCAGGATGTGTTATGGGTCATGCTTGGAAGCCAAATTGCACAGTTCACAGGAGGCTGACACGGTGGGTTAATAGAGTAATCACTGGCATAGTGAGAACAATTTATTCTGGAATACTTTTCTGCAAGATCAGCTGGAAATCCTGTTGCCCTGTGGTTTGGGTGGTGTTGCTCTGCAGCAGGGACAGCTCTCGTTGGTGACAGTGGGGTGCTCTTTGCATTAGTGCTTAGGAGGGACGTATACAAAGTGATCCTTGCTTAGCTTTGGATGTTGAGATTCCCCTGTGCTCAGGATTCCTCATTGTGTTCAGTTGTTTTGGGTCACTCCAGGGCCTGTCCTCTCACTGTAATCCTGCCCAGATGCCTCTTCACTGGGCAGCATCTGGGGGCTGATCCAGTGATTCAGAATTTTGGACAGTTAAGAGGGTGGGAAAGTCTGTGTGTGTTAACAGTGATGACAATGAGAGACTGGGCAGGAAGGAGCTCACAGTGATGTCAGTGCTGGGGGAGGACAGAACAGCTTCGATGCTTTGGGGCTGCTCAGAGCAGTTCTGTGGAGCCCTGAGCCTGGTTCTCAGCCTGCACGGAATTACTGAGGCACAAATTTGGGACGGGGTGTCGTGGCTGTGCGGCACAGGCTGAGTGACACAGGTGAGCTATAGAAGGAATTAAGAAGAAAAAAATCATAACTATATTCTTTAACTGGTAGCTCCTAAATCCAATGTAAATGCCATGCTTTAAAGTTCATTAATCCACATTTCTATCATGTAACAAAACAAAGCACAATGGCAGCCACCTCTGCAGTGCCTGTGGGAACTGCATGTGCAGCTGGGACTGTGCCCTTCCAGCTGCGGATGTTCCTGAAATGCTGTCACAGTTTTCCAAGAGTTCTTTATAAGTATTCAGAAGAAAAAAAAAGATTGAACCTGGTTTTCAGTAAAAAATAAAGCCCAGCCTAGGGTGAGAATCTGCTGTTTGCTCTTCAGTTTGGCAGATGCAAAGTAAGAATTTGGTGGTAAATAGTACAAACAGTCCCACTTCCTCTTCCCAGAACGGGGGTGGTTTGGGGTTTTTGACCTTGCTGTGCAATCCCGTGTGCAGCTCCTCAGATCTGCGTCCCCTACCAGTGACAGTTGTGTTGCTTTGCTGGCTGATGTGCAGAGCTGTGGAGGAAGGGATGGTTTCACAGCCCCGAGGTTAAAAGTTCCTGCAATGAGAAAACTTTGCTGCAGAGCCTTGTGCTGTTATTGCCCTGAATTGCTTAATTACGGTGACAAATGTGCCTGAGTCGATCTCACAGGCCAGTGAAGATGAGCACAAACATCTATTTAATCTGAGTGTGAAGATCAGCCAAAAACATCACCCCAAAACATCCAGCACAAATCTGATCAAGTTCTTGCTCCCGTTGGAACTTCAGTTACATTCTGCAGTCTTGGAGAAGGGAAGTTCTCAGTGTTAGGAAAGCTCTTAGCTAAGGTATTGAGATGCATGGCTTTGGGAGGGTGAGAATTTCATGTGGGCAGGGTTTAATGGAGGTTCCCATTAGAAGAAGTGTCTGTGGGATGCATCAATGTCATTTCAAACCCAGACCAAAAGGGCACAGTAACCCTCCTGTGTGCCCACACAGGCAGAACAAATACCATGGGGCCGTGTTTGCTTTGGAAGGGCTGAACTAACCTTGTGGGAAGCAAACTGATGTTTCTTACCTGCAGGTCAGGTCACTGTGTGTTGCTTCTTGTTGAACATTGAGCTGCTTACGTGAATGCCAAAGCCTTCTCCGAGCCAGCAGTTGAGTTTTGGAAGTCTAACTTTGATTTAGGGTGATTTTGGTGTTTCAATATGCAGTGGAAAGTTGAAGGTGTGTATGCCAGTGCTCAGCTGGAATCTCATTCAGTGAGTAACCTCAGGGTTTGGAGGTCTGTTGGTGCTGAAGCTCAAAACCATGCAGTGCTTAATATTAAAATAAGGTGCGAGGGGCAGGAGACTAGCCCTCCTCTCACAGCTGCAGAGAGCCAGTGCATGCAAACTGTACTCTGCTTTTCTGGAGAGGGAAGAGCTTGGGAAGCCCCATCTGAGGCTGCTGCAGTGCGCTGGTTTCCCAGTGGCTGAGGTGGAATGACGCACTTGCTTTCATTGTGCTGTTGTTCAGAACAGCCCGTGGCTCAGGGCACTGCTTGCCTAAGGGCAGCTCGTGTCTTGAATTTTGGCAAGGAGATAGGGAGGGAGGAGGAGAAGAGGTTTTTCTGTTGTATGTCTTTCTGTGATGTCCGTGGCTTGTGCAGTTTGCAGTGACTGTGTCAGGAGTATCTCTTGATATCTCTTATATGCTGCACTGGGAAATGCTGTCCAGCTGCTTCGGCAATAACCCTTCCTAGTGCATGACTAGGAAGGCTGTAGAGAGTGCTGGGGATTTTGGCACCATTATTCTGACTTTGTAACACTTGGGCTCATCGTTCTTAAGCACTCGTAAGTGCTTCTGATATTTTTTGAAATGTCTCAGAAAAGAAGAAATTTGCCATATGAAAGACATGTCAATAGCCGTTTGTAAAGGCTCAGTAACACCAGTCCTTTCTAAATCCATGTGCGTGTGGCTGCTGAATAGACAGGAAGAAATTGGTCTCGAGATCCCTTTTTTCCTCAACTGTTTAATTTGCTTAATTACTGGTTTTTAATTTACACTGACTTCTTATTTCCCTTCTCCTGCCTCTAGGCCCTATGAGAAAAAGGGAAAGCTAAGGATGCTGGAGCAGAACAATGGATTTCTCTTTCTCTTTCATGCAAGGGATCATGGGAAACACAATTCAGCAACCACCTCAACTCATTGACTCTGCCAACATCCGCCAAGAGGAGGCCTTTGATGGCAGCAGTGACATTGCTGAGGATGGGGGCCGGACGCCGTACGAGGCCGCGCTGCAGCAAGGCTTCCAGTACCCCCCGCCCACGGCAGAGGAACTGCCCCCCCTCACCAACGGGTACCCCCCGGCCATCAGCATGTACGAACCCCAAGCCAAATACCAGACGTACACTCAGTATCCCAATGGATCGGCCAATGGCTTTGGAGCAGTCAGGAACTTCAGTCCCCCGGAGTATTACCAAATGGAGAACTCTAACACGAGGCCACATGAAGTTCTGGAAAAACCCTCCCCTCCCCAGCCGCCACCTCCACCACCACCTTCCGCTCCACAAGTGGGGATTCCAAAGAAGACTGGCTCACCAGAGATCAAACTCAAAATAACCAAAACTATCCAGAACGGCAGGGAATTGTTTGAGTCCTCCCTGTGTGGGGACCTGTTGAATGAAGTCCAAGCGAGGGAGTATGCTAAGGCAAAACATGAAGGGAGGAAAGAGAAAAGGAAAAAAAGTAGCAAGCATGACTCTTCCCGATCGGAAGAGCGCAAGTCACACAAAATTCCAAAATTAGAACCAGAGGAGCAAAATGTAAGTGGAATGGTAATTTCAGCCATCTGTACACCTGATATTGTTGATGGAGAGCATGTCCGGCAGGGTTTGTCTTTGTTCTGGCTGTGTGCACACTGAGTCACCAGGCTTTAGTTACTCGTCAGAGCCTTAGGATGAGGTTGGCGGGAGCTGTCTGTCTGTGGGACAGCACAATGTTGGTTAAAAGGCTCATATGAGAAATAAATTTTTAAAAAGGTTATATATTCTCTTTTAAATATTTTTTAGTGTTATAGCATGTTTAGAGTTTGCTACACTCTGGCCTGTGTTGAAGATGGAACTTCTGGACAAGAGCGTACACATTCCGAAAACTGCCTCTTAAAATTGTGCTAGATTATTGAGTGGAAAGTCAGGTTACTTGGGTATTCAGCACAAAATGTTTAATTGATCTTTGAAAGATATTCAAAGTATTGTGATTTATAAAACCCAGGAGTTGTGTAGCATAAGTAGAACTAGTAAAAATAAATATTCTAAACCCGCAGGGGAATGAGAATTACCAACTGACTGGGCAAATTCTGGGAAGGTTTAGTATTGCTGTCTGTTACCATTTCTGTCAGGTTTTATACCATATTGTCCATATCCAGAGGATGCACATCAGGTGGTGTTAACTGAGATTCTGGGAAGCAAACACCCAGATTATGTTGGTACTCTCTTATTCTTTTTCTTTCAGTTTCATAAACCACTCCCAGACTTCTGTTTCCTTTTCTCATGCTTGTTCCTGCCCCCTCTGTCGTGCTGGTTTCTGTCTCTCCCAGTTTGAGGGAATGGGTGGCAGAGAGGCTGGGGAGTGCCAGGAATGGGGAAGTTTCAGGACAGAAATTGGCCAGTGCAGCCTGGGCTGGGCTGTTACAGAGTGTAGCAGAATTTCTTGTAAGGTCTGTGAAAGCCCTTGGTGCTTGCTGCTTTCAGGGAGAAGATCCTGTCCTGCAGGGATCAGCTCTGATCTAGTAGAGTGGGTTCTATGCTCCATGGAGGTGCTGTTGGAGCCCCTGTGAGGTGGCTGTAGGAGCTGCTGTGCCCTGCTGGCACTTCCTGAGCAGTGTTTCTCTTGCACTTGTCCCTGCTTTCTGGCCTCCTCTCCAGTCTCCACCACCTCTACATCAGGCTGACAGTTTGTCGCCCCTCTTAGCAGTGATTCCTGTTCTACTCCTGGAGCTTCAGCTGTGCCTGTTCTAGCTCTGTTACCTGCCTACCACAAGAATGGAATCTTCTGTCTTTCACAGACTGGATTAAAACCTTGCATCTTGAATTCCAAGTTCCTAGTCATGTGTGTCATCTGGAATTCCCCAGAAATCTTGGTCTTGCTATTGTGCTCCTTGTTGCTTCCATTTCCCTTTCCAATGGTGGTGTTGCAATAAATGTTTCATGTTAGCCAGCCCTGTTTCAGACACAGCCTGCTCTGACAAGAACAGGATTTTGCGCTGGTGGTTTTCGGTATGAGCTTGCTACGAGATCTCAGATCCATCCTCCCCTCATTTTGCTTTCCACTGCACGGTTTCATCTTCATGTACGTTCATCATGTACACTTTGGTCATCTTCAGTGTTAATGGTGTGACACTTGTGACTTGGGATTATCTTCACAGGGACAAACAACTTGTGGTACAACTGGTAGTTTTATAGTTTTACACATAACAAGTCTGTGGAAAGTCAGGTTGTTACTTGTTCTGACACTGTAATCTCAGTGGAAACCCACTGACTGTGAGAGGATGCCCATACTGGAGAGGCTGATCTGAAGTAGAAATGTTGCAAAAACACTGATGAATTTTAAGCTCTGAATCCTTGTTTTAAGAATCAGCCTCTCTGCTTGGTAGTTACGTTCTGTGAGGAGCTGGAAGTTGCAGTCTGTGAACTCAGCTGGACTCTCCTGGCAGAGAGGAGGTTTTACTGATTCCCTGTAGTGAAAGAAAGGCAGGAATCTGTGCTGTGCTTCCTGCTGTATAGGGGGGGGGTTCTGGCCAGCAAATGGCAGTGTAATCAGTGGTTGTGTACAGACAGCTCCAAATGAGACACTGGGCTGTGTCACCGCTGACCTGAGCTGCTCTGTCCCGTTCCTTGTGTCCCTGGTTCTCTGGAGCACACAGCATGGGCTGGTGTGGGGTCTGTGCTTGGAGTGACCTGGGAGTAATGGGGATTGTCAGCATTATTAGTTTCTCACTGCTTGTGTCTGACTCCTCCTTTTGCTGCTCTTTGACTTCTGACTTCTCTGCTGCAGGAAAAGCAAGTGTGTGGAATCTGTCTCCTGAGATAGTTCCAGCCCAGCCTTATCTCAGTCCCTGTCCCCTCACATCTGTTGGCATGGCCACCCCACATCAGTGTCAGCTTCTGGTCAGGGCTGATTCACAGGGTTCTGTGTTGTGGACTTTTGATCCTCCAAACAGATTTGTCGACTCTATGCAATTTAACATCGATTTTACAATGATCATGTTGTATATTTAACATAATTTATGTACTGCAGTTCTTGCAAATAACTGGTGTACAATGGGACTCACCACATTGATATGGATATCCTCACATGGGGTTCTGTGGTTTTTGGAAATTGTATACAGTTTTAGGTGGAAAGTTATTTGGATTTGCTGTTTCTGAATGTATGTTCTTCTGTCACCTGTTACAGGAGAACATTGTTGTATTCAGGTGTGATTGTAATGTAAATAGTGTAGTGGAAAACAGATATTTTTAAATTGTGATGTTACTATGTTAATGGGGTACAAGAAATAGTCATACTCATGTTTTCTGGGTTCATGGTTGCCTTTCAGTGAATTACTTTTTTCTGCCTGGTTTCACTATTATCTTCTGTTGTTTTACTGTCCCCTTACCTTGTTTGTGTTTATTTTCCTTTTTTCTCTTCATTGTTGCCCGTTTCCTAGAGACCAAATGAGAGGCTTAGCACACTCTCTGAGAGACCAAGAGAAGATGCAGTGCTGGAGGAGGCCCCGGTTAGTACATACACCAGTTAACACTTTTGGAACTTTTAGTATGTTACTATTTTTGGACAGTTTCTTCCATTGATTCTTTAGTTTGTTTGATAAATCAGTTGCCATTTCTTTTAAGCGCTTATTAATCATTACTGCATCTATGCATCTCTCATTGTACTGTTTATATGGCTTTATTTTATCCTAAAAGCAATATTCCTAATCAATTTAGGAAGCAAAAACATTTTTGGAGGGGGTGGTGGCAGTTGCTCTTTTGTGTCTTGGTTTGTCATGGATGTTGTTACGTAAATCCCAGCTGTGTACAGCTCCTTTCTGTCATGTTTCTAGGAAATGTTTTTCTCATCTTGGATTATCAAACCTCAGGGATATCTGAGAGAACAACAAGAAGTCCCTGTGGATGGTGTGTGCATCTCCAAGTGCTCTAAATCCTCTCCTGTGGCTTTAATCTGGTGTTTCCTTTGCAGGTCCAGCAGCTCTTGCCATCCCTTCCAACGCAAGTCAGCCATGATGTCAAGTTCCAGGTTGGGGATCTGGTTTGGTCCAAGGTGGGGACGTACCCGTGGTGGCCTTGCATGGTGTCGTGTGATCCACAGCTTGATGTGCATACCAAAATTAATACAAGAGGTAAGGGAGGAAGCTCTTTGCCACAGTGTCAGGTGTCTGTAGCTGCTTCTTTATTAAAAATATCTTAATTCGGAGCTGCCTTTGTGGGTGACTGTGTGTCTGACATGCACAGAGCTGGTACCTGGTACACGACCTCTGCAGGCGGGACTATGCACGATGGGCTTGTGCACAGGTGCTTCTGCTTTTCTCAAGTCTCTGTGAGAGTGTTTAGTGAGGGCAGGATGTACTGAGCTTCCATCTGAAACTGTTCTGCATCTGGCCCATTGTATTTCTGCACTTGAGCCAGGTACCTCCACCTGCACGAGTGTTGGGGAGGAGGAAAGTGTAGGCTGCACAGGCAGAGCAGTGTTGATAAAACTGCTGACTGGTGTCTTCCCTTTCAGGTGCCCGGGAATACCACGTCCAGTTCTTCAGCAACCAGCCGGAGCGGGCCTGGGTGCACGAGAAGCGCGTTCGGGAGTACCAAGGGCACAAACAGTATGAGCAGTTACTGGCCGAGGCAGCCAAGCAGGCCAGCAACCACTCTGAGAAACAGAAGGTACAGGGGGCACTGGAAGGATCATCTCTGTAAGGGAGATGCTGTGGGGCAGGTCTGGAGCTCTGCAGTGCTTTATGCTGAGAAGGACTGGCTGCATCTCACTGGCAGAAGTGTTTCTCACTAAGGTCATGAAAATGTTTCCATACTCGTATGACTTTCATGTAAAAAGGCTGAGAGCTGAACCTACTTTGTCGTCTCCTCATGATAGAATGATCCTGGGCATTGGAAATAATCTTACATCTGTATTAGCATATCAAGTAGAAACAAGGCCTGTGTGTTCACTATTTTCTTGTGCTTTGCAAAATAGTTTTTAAAGAACATTATTCCAGCCCCTAAATACTAGTAGGTATGTTCCTTTTCCACTGTTGTATTGGAAAGAGTTAGCTACAGGAATTACTTACTGTGTAGATAAACTACTTCAGTCAATATTTATGCTGATCAAAATACTGATGTGAAAGAGAGTTTATAGAAAAATAAGGAGGATTTTAAAAGTAGCTGAGTTCGGATGAGTTCTGTGAGTCCTAATGGAATTACGGATTGAATACTGCCCATGACTGGCTTTGGTGAAGCTGTAACTCAGGGCAGACACTTAATTGTGATGGTCTTATGATTCAGCTTGAGTGTCTGAGCAGGGAATTCAGTGTCCACATTCAGTGTCAAAAATACCCTGTAAATTGAGAGCAGGGTTCAAGCTGCTGCTTGAGAGATGTAGAGACCCTCAGGATTGCGTTTTAAGTCCTGTAGTGGCAAAATCTTCAGTGTAATCAGCTGCTTGTCTTTGTCCCTTAAGATTCGCAAGCCGCGGCCGCAGAGGGAGCGAGCGCAGTGGGACATTGGCATTGCCCACGCCGAGAAGGCGCTGAAAATGACCCGGGAAGAGAGGATAGAACAGTATACCTTCATTTACATAGACCAAGAGCCAGAGGAGGCTTTGGCCAAAGCCAAAAAGACTGCAGCTTCCAAATCGGAGGCCAAAAAGAACCGCCGGCCGAAGCCAGCGCCAAGCACGCAGCCGGAGCACACCAATATGGTGGCAGGGTCATCACCTTCCAATGCTGAGGCACGGAGGCAGGGCCAGCGGAGGCAGTCCAGTGTGGAGGAGGAGGAGGCACCACCTGTGAAAATCGCATGGAAAACAGCTGCAGCTAGGAAGTCCCTACCAGCTTCAATAACCATGCACAACTTGGATCTGCAAAAGTGTAACATGTCTCCAGTTGTTAAAATTGAACAGGTTTTTGCCCTTCAGAATGCTGCTGGGGATGGAAAACTCATCGATCAGTTTGTTTATTCCACCAAGGTATGTGCTTGGTGCAGTGACCCTTCTTTTGCTCCTGAATTATCCTGAGCCTGCCTTACTGGGGAGCTTGAACTGTGTCCACCAAGCTTTCACCATCCATGTTCTTTCATTGGAGAGATTGACAGATGTGACAGTAGAATCTTTCAGTGCACTGAACCCCGCTTTCAGTGCGGCTCTGGCAGTAACTGTTTTGCTGGTGGCAGAGCAACTCCCTACAGATGGCTGTATTTTTGTTCATAACACATTAAAAATATTAAAGCCATTTGACTTCAGCTTTCTAGTTGAATTAATCAAAAAATTCTTGATAAAATCAGTGATTTTGTGGGAAACAGATGCCAAAACTGTTAATAATGTGCTAAAAAGTAATAACTACATTTTGTGTAACAGACTTTAAATTGAGTTCTGCCTCTGAGCTTCCTTCAGGTGCACAGCAGCTTCCCACAGTCAGTGTAAGGAAAAGGCTTAGGACTATTTCTCTGCCTCCTTCTTCTGCCTCTCTACCTGGAGAGTGTTTATTTCATCCTAAGCCCTATAGAGAAGGTAATGTTTAGAAAAGTCACTGGAATTGTTTTTTCCTTGTGTGTAAGGGGAGATTGAGAGGGATGGAAAGTTCTGCAGGGAAGCGACTCCGCAGTAGATTAATCCTGTGTATATGTTGGGTTGGAGAGCATTGATTGTTTCTGTTCTGAGATTCAAGGGCAGATCTGTTACCTGGTAGCATCACACCTTTATAATAGGGGAAGACAATCTTTTCCTTTTCTCTTTTTAAGGGAGTTGGTAACAAAACAGAAATAAGCATCAAAGGACAAGAGAAGCTTAATTCTTCATCAGCTCAGAGAAGTGAAAAAGCAGTGGTGCAAAACGTGTCCTCTCCTGAGACAACTTCTGGAGCAGCAGGTAGGGGAACTGCAGAGTCCTGGTCTGAACGTGAGCCCTCAGCATGGAAATTCAAATATCAAACCCAGCGTTTTCTCATTACTTAAAAATTATTTTTAACATCTTTCTGTTTACATAATAATTGTAATGAGCATGGCTATTGTAACATGGTGAGCCAACACATGCAGCATGGCTGTGGGGCGGGATTGGTGGTTTGGCCTCTAAACTTTGTATCTGCAGCCTACAGCCTGAGTCAACATACTCGAGGAATGATGTCCTGCACAGGCAGAGCAGATGGCAAGCTGGTTTAGAAGACAACACAGTGGATGTGTGTTAGCAGGGTATTACCATGGCTTTTGGCCCCAAATGTAAAATACAAGAGCTGCCATGAAAGGAAGAGAGACAAAAAGTGGCACATTTCTTTAGCGAATGTCTGATTCAGGATGGGGACTCCCTAGGCTTTGTTATTGATTTCTTGCATGACCTGTTAAAGAGCAGGGATTTTTTTAAAGCTGCTTCAACTAACTTCATCAACCAAATGAGGCAGTGCTTGCCTTCTGAAGGCATCTCAGGGAGATAAAGCAGTGAGTTCTGAAGTGTCAGGTCTGAGGGAGAAGAACCACTGAAGCAAATAATGGAACTTGGGTCTGAAATGGGAAAACCTGGAATGAGCTGTTTGAATGTCGTAATGTTGCCTGGTGTCACTTCAGCTTTAACTATCCATCTATTTGATTAGTTCTCCCTTTCCAAACATGAAATAAATGAGAACCGGAGTCAGTGGTCAGCGTCCATGAGTCATCTGCAAGCACACTTGAGGTTCTGTCCATGTGCAGTTTTTAGGCAGGGTTATTTGATATGCAGGTTTATGGAGTGTGTTTGGGACTGCAGCGCACAGGCCAGGTACTCCAGATTTCCTGGTGTCAGTGAGGCTGCCCCTGCTGTTGTTGGCAATGGTGGTTCTTTCCAGCTGTGGTAGCTACTTGAATTGCCTTGCAGCAGGAGAGGCCGTCGCTGTTCTGCATCCCTCACCTGGAATCTAAAGGCTTCAGCTTCCCTGTGGCTCCTCAGATGTAGGGGGAGAGAATTCTGAGCCTCTCTTTTTTCATTTTCTTAGGGTTTTTGGATACGTAACACTCCACCAGCTAACACCCTGTAAGTGCCTGAGCTTTCCTGCAGTGCACACTCCAAACAGTCACTCTCAAAGCCATTTCCAAAGTCCAGTTATTGGTCCCCTCTTGTGGAACATAACTGCCAAGTCCTTTTTTCAAATGTAAGGTCACCGGAACTTCAGAATCCCTTTACGGTAAAGTATTTCCCAGGCTGACTCTGGGAGTCCTTACTGATAACCTGCAGTTAGATACACAGAATTCAATAATACTGGGAAGATAATTCTGTTACTTGGAATCTGTTACTGCGAGAGCAGCCCTGAGAATTCCTGGTGCCTCTGGTCTGCAGACACTGAACTAGGATTTCTCTCCAGCAAGGCAGAGGGACTTGTCCAACATCTGTCCAGAAACTGTGGATGAAAATATGTGTGAAGATGGGATAGGAGCATTGTGGAAGTGATGACTGGATCCTTGGAGAGCGGGAAGAGGAAAAAGTGCCCGTTGCAGTGATCAATGTTGCTGTCAGCCAATGTTAGACACTCTGGTTCTGGAGTTCTCTGATCCAGGGCTTCAGTGGGGCAGCACAGGGAGAAAATCCATTCTTGGTTAATGTAACTGTTGGTCATACCTGCTCAAATTTACCTGAAGCTGCTTCAGGGGATTTTGGTCGCACAACAAAGTGACAAAAGATGTTCCCCAGCTCTAAAGTGGAGGCCCACTGCAGCTGTGGGAGTCCCTCAAGGGATGGGGCCTATTGGAACCAGAAGTTACACGTGGGCAAGCACCATGGATGTTGACCAGAACCATTAATTTCTAAATTATTAATAACTAATTGCTACTATTCATTAATTAATATGCTGTAGAAGTATTTTCCCTTGAAGAAAAACAATTTTTTCCACTCAGAAATCCAATTATTGTAACACGATAACTTTTCCAGCTGGATGGTTTAGTTACTGAGACACTCCCGAGCCGTGCAGCCATGGGAAAAATTCTCATCCAATGGATCAAGAGGAATTTTCGTTTTTTTTCTCTGAAGTGCTTTTGCAATGCTGTCTTTCAGCCTGGTTCAAGTCTGTGTGTGTCTCCAGATACTTGATCTCCTGACAAGACCAGGCAGGTTTATAACTCCTAACAGTGCATCCGTCTGGCGCAGTCAGCTCCTGAGAGTTTGCAGTTTTGCTTGGAAGAAAACAAAGTATTTCACAGTTGTGTCTCCTTTAGGTGAAATCCCCCAGACTGAAAACCCAGAATAATGCTTCCCAGCAGCTCATTGTAAATTCTCAGGTGCCAGTTTTCTGTCAGCTCTGGGTGTGTGCTTGTTCCAACAGCTGCCTGTGGTGTTGAGTGTCGTGTCCATGGTTCTCGATGTGCCTGTTTGGGAGGTGCTGGAGCACAGAAAGGTCTTTTGATTTTGCCAGTCTTAGTTGCCAAAAACCCAGTAGCTCCCTCTTCATCTGTTGAAATGTCACAATAACCTTCATTAATCTGAGTTTGTTTTCTATGGCAATATGTTAAAAACTTGGTTTTCACATTCATTAATGATGATAACACATTGTGGTCGATGCTTCTGTTTGTGCTGAGTTTTTCTTCACCTTGAAACCTTCAGATGAGCTTTGAGGTCTGGTGTGGCTGCAGGTGGTACAGTGGGGGGCTGGCTGTAGTTGTTGTGTGTCAGAGGCTGTCACCCCACAGAGGGGGCACAGAATTGGCTTTTTGGGGGAAATCCTGAAGCTGTGCTTTGCATCTGAAATTTCTAGTTTGTTTTTGTTCAAGGAGTTGGTTGTGGCTACCTTCGCAAAACACCAAAGATGGACTGTTTGGTTCAAAATTAACCAAGTGAAGACTGTGCCTGAGAGGTGTATTATGGATTATGGAAATCTTTTTGCCCTAAGCTGGATTCCAGCCTTTTGTTCCACTCTGTTACTGGTGCCTGTTTTCTGAAGCTGATCTATCTCTGGAATCAGAACGTGTGTCTGCAGCCACAGCACCAGCTGGCCAATAGCTTGGAACTGAATTTAAAAATAAAACATTCAAAAGAGGACAAAGTCTTGGTTTCATTCCTTTATCTGTTTGGTGTTGCACATCTTGCTGTACCTCAGAAGTACGAGGAATCATATAATGGAAACCTTTTTCCTTCTTCAGGTTCTATAGAAAAGAAGCAACAGAGAAGATCGTTTCGAACCCGCTCCGAGTCTGAGAAATCCACCGAAGTTGTGCCAAAGAAGAAGATCAAAAAGGAGCAGGTTGGCTTCCTCCATGTAGAGAGTTAAAATATATTGTATTCATAAATGTTGTGGCTTATATTGGTGCCTTTTTATTTTTCTCCATTTTTCCCCATCGGGTTTCGGTTTGGACTATCCTCCATGAAATCCCCCTGTCAATGCCATTGCTGTGACTCTGCTACTGGCATCTTCTCAGTATCAGTCAGGCTATGGAAGTGGGAACGCAGTGATGGATGACTCCTAATGAACCTGCCATGTTTCCTTTGAGATTTCTGTTCTGAGCAAAATGGTTTTGTTTCAGTGATTTCTCTTGGATGGAATTGCCGCCAGGTTCCTTCCTTTGGCTCTTGATTAGCTGCTGGTTTGTGTTGAGGTTTTCATATGAAGTTAGAGTGATTAATTTGACCACTTCTGAAAATGGACTTTAAGAATGATTCACTTAAAGATGAATAGTCAGACTTTCATGTTGGCAGACATCAGCAAAACAGTTCTGGGATATATACCATTTTTCCCTGAAATAGTTCTAACATGTACAGGGCATTCCTTTAATCTGGATGTCAGATAGACAAATGTTGTTGCTTTAAAAAAATTTTAATGATAAACAGTTTTTGCGTGGAAATGAGTAGGAGAGTGCAGTGAATGGACAGAAATATTAAAACCTGCATACACTTTTAACAAGTTTGTCAAAGTTGTTGGTTCTTCTCCTTGCATGGTCGATTCACTCTTCAAGGGCCTCTGTCTAAAAGCTGAGAATTTTATATAAATGTTTCATAGTTTAGCTTCTTCCAGTGAGAATTTTTTAAGAGGGAGTCAGGATGAAGATTTATATGGGAAGGGGAAAAATATTTTTATCTCTTTAATTTATTCTTTGCCCTTTGCGCTTTGTTTTGCACTTCCTTCACTTCAGAGACTGAAAGTGAACCCCGATGCTTTTTTGGGGGGTTTTTCCTTATTTTTTCCTTTAATGCTGCAGCATTTCTGCACTGCTGTGCAGCAGAGGAGTGCTCCAGCTCAAGACAGTTTCTTGCTGAAACTTTAAAGCAGTTTAAATGTTGGGTGTGTGACACCTGATGTGGTCCCTGGAGCCTCTTGGCAGGAGGTGTTGCAGCCTCCCCCTTTTGAAAGAGTTATTTTATGTTTCTAAGTGTTTGTGAATTCAACAAAGGTATAAGAACCAACAAGATGACCTTCATGGATCCCAGGTAGCTTCATGTGCTTCTCTTTCCTGGCTGACTCAGTCTATGGACATTAAAGTGCTTTTCTCAGGAGAAGTATCTCACTAAAGTGAAACCCAGGGGCACTGTAATGCACAAAACCTTGAATGTATTAAATTATATTTAAAAAAGAAAAAAAATTCTTACTAACTTCTTACAATTATGCAACAATATTTGTTACCCAAAGTCAGTTTTTCTTGATTCCCCAGTTAGTCTGCAACAACTTGGTATAAAATTAAAACTGGAACAAGTACAATTAATGGGAAAAAAAAAAATGTTGATGCTACTGTTACAGTGACTAGTGGAGAAATAAAAGTGATTGTTTAGATTTTATATTTGTATTACAAAATGTATCCTATACAAATCCTTCTACTGTATGTTTTTACCTATTGTACAACAAAATAAAATATTTTTTAAAAAAATTATAGAATAATCCTTAAATATTTACTAAACGTGTTTCTCCATGCATATGTAACCACATTGCAAAGAAATAACTTGTAATTCTTAACCTTAAAAACAGGATTTTAGGCAACAGTTTTCTTCTGTAATTATTATCCAGTCACCAAATTCCCACATCTTCCATGTATGTTGGCAGAACAGTTCCTAAACTTCTCCGTAGGGTCAAGGACTGGAGGTGCTTCTGCAAGATTGTAAACTTTTACATTTGTCTGCTGAAGTGTTTGTGCCCTCGAGTTCCAGCTGTGTAGAGCCCTGCACCAGGGCACCCGGCCGGGCCCGTGCAGAGCTCTAGACGGGGAGGAAGGGCTCCAGGAGCTCCAGGGAATGCTGCTGGGAGCATCCAGGTGGCCCTCGTTGTGTCTCACTAGCCCAGTGTCACCCCTGCCCAGGGGAAGGTGTGCTCACACAGGTGTGGGGTTTCACACAGCAGCAGGGGTGGCTGCCCAAAGGCCCCCGCTCCTGCCTGCTGGACACGGATGCAGCGTTCCTGTCACCTTCGTGCCCAAAGGGAGAGAGTGAAAGGACCTGGCTAGTGACCCGTGGCTGCCGCAGCTCCGGGCACCAGCGTAGGCAGGAGTGAATCCAGTGGGACGCGGAGGCTCGGGCTGAGCAGGGGATGGCAGCTCCCACCTGAGTTCTAACCCCTTGAACTGACCTGTTTGCTTTTTGGTTCTAGGGAGAAACATTCCTCTGGTGTTAACTGTGGATTTTCCTTTCAAACAGGTTGAAACGGTCCCACTGGCAGCAGTGAAGACGGGGCTGCAGAAAGGTGAGTTAGAGGTGAAAATGAACTCAACTGACCTTGGTGGCTCCTGACCCTTGGGCAGCAGCTTTGTTCCATGTGAGCCACGGTGTTGGTGCTCTGTGGGGCTGAGCTCAGCTTCTCTGGGGTCAGGCTGTGTTTGGGGGTTCTGGTCTTTGTGCATTTTTGGGGAAGGATCATGTTTGTTCATAGGTGCTTACAGCACAAGTCCTTCTTCTGGATATTTCTATAAAAGTCTCTGCTTAGCCAAAGTCAAAGATGGACTATGAAGAGGAAATCTCCTAAGGATTTATCGTCCCTTAGAGACAATTTATTGCCTTCCTCCACTGTGTCACCATGTTCAGAAGTTTGTCAAAAGCTCTGCCTAAGCTGATTTTCATTAATGAGCTTTCAGGTAGAATTCAACTAGTAACAAAATTGCAAACTGAAAATTAAGGCGGATAATGTAATCCAGGCTCTCATCTTTCTTTCCTTTATTAATTTTAAGCAAAAAATAGAGAACATATATTAAAACTAATTTTAGCATGTTGTGTTAAGGTGCCAGTGAGATTTCAGACTCCTGTAAACCCTTAAAGAAGAGAAGTCGTGCCTCCACGGACATGGAACTGACCAGCTCGGCCTACAGGGACACGTCTGACTCCGATTCCAGAGGACTCAATGATTTACAGGTAAAGGTGTGAGGTTCTCACAGGGACCTGATCAAGCTGTCAGTATATAAGAAGCTTTTCAGTTGATTATTGCTAAATATGTAAACACTATTTTCTATAAATGTTGAGTCTTTTATTGTCTGAAAACATAAAGCTTGGGCTGTTTGCTCCTAATCCCCTCCTTTGGTTTGATATGAAAATACAATCTTTACTTACAAATTTTCCTACTACTTTGTCTTGCAAAGCATTTGTTTAGATCCTGGTTTGCTCTGTGGAAGGTTTGAAATTCTTTGGGAATTGGGAGATGCTGCTGTATCTGGTGTAAATCCAATGAGAGTCTGGATTAGTAAGAGTGCTTTCTATGGTGTTTGGCTTGTACAGGTGAAGTATGTCAAGGAGGCAGCACTTGTGTCATCCTAGTGAAGTTCAGCACCTTTGTGTCTCTTGACATACCAAATGGTCATTTCACAGAAACATTTTTCCCAATGTGGTTGTTCTTTGGAATTGTCTGGTTTGAGTGCCGTGGATTTTCCCTCTTTGTAGGGCAGTTTTGGGAAGCGTTCAGACAGCCCCTCAGCCACTGCTGATGCTGATGCCTCAGATGTGCAGTCGGTGGACTCCAGCTTATCCAGGAGAGGAACCGGAACAAGTAAAAAAGATACTGTTTGTCAGGTAACTGGTGGTACTGGGAAGTGAATGGATGATAAATATGTATCCCACATTTCTGTTAGTTTTCATAATACACTGCTTTGTTTTAACCATATCTCTTAATTTGACCTCTCAGATAAAATATCCAGGCCTTTAGGAGTTTTTGTGTTCTGGAAATGATTCATATTAAATGATTCCTGAGCCCTCCTGCAGGCCAGAAAGCTCAGCAGCTGCAAAGTGGTGTCTAATCCAGACCTGCCAGCATCAGTAGAAAAAGCAGATGCCATTTTCTGCTCCTTCTGAAGACTCCAGATGGTTGATCAGGATAGGGCAGAGGGAGAATTTTTCAGTATTTTGAAAAGAAAATCCTGGAATCTTCTGGCCAGTTTCCTAGTCAGTTATAAAGGACCTGAAGAGCAAGAACAGCTTGTTCCCTGAGAAATGGAGGAGTCCAGGTGGATCCTGTAGTGCTTCTCCTGTCTCTGCCCTGGCTTGCACTGTTACCAGAGTAAGGTGCAGGGAGTGCTGGGATTGTCCTTTGCCCAGAGACTTGCCCGGTCCAGCTCTCCTGCCTTTTTCTAGTTCTGAAGCAATTCCAGGCAGTTCCTGTTGCTACCACCTGGCAGTCATTGGCATTTCAGGGTACCCTGTTCCCTGCTGAGCTCTCTGCCTGTTGCAGATCTGCGAGAGCTCTGGCGAGTCACTGCTGGCCTGCGACGGCGAGTGCTGCAGTGTGTTCCACCTGGAGTGTCTCGGTCTGAAGGCCATGCCCGAGGAAAAGTTCATCTGCACCGAGTGTAAGAATGGTGAGTGTGTTCCTGTGCCTGGAAAACTGAGAGGCATTTCCCCCTTTGCTCAGGAGCCACATTCTGGTCAGAGCAAGCCAAGATGGTGCTTTCCGAGGGTTTGGGGGTAATTTGGGTTATTCCACTGTTCTTTTAACCTCTGAAACCAGCTTCTCATTTTCTACTTAGCAAGTACCTCATAAGAAAAAAAAGGTAATAAACTGCTTAGGGTTTTACATGGAATAAGAGATCTTTATGTGAGCAACAACTCTGGTGTTGTTGTGGATCACAGCAACCAATGTGCCTGTTGGATGGGAAGAATCCTGCATTGCTCACACTGTTGGCTTTAGATTTCTTTTGGACAATATCTGTATCTCACAGTTGGCTTTTACAGTTGGACTTCCTTATTCCTTCTTTTCCAAGGAGAGCACACGTGCTTTTCCTGCAAGCTCCCTGGCAAAGATGTGAAGCGCTGCTCCGTCAGCACCTGTGGGAAGTTCTACCACGAGGCCTGTGTGCGCAAGTTTGCCACGGCCCTGTTCGAGTCCCGCGGCTTCCGCTGCCCGCAGCACTGCTGCACTGCCTGCTCCATGGACAAGGACATGCACAAAGCCAGCAAAGGTGAGGGTGGCTGCTCCATGCAGGGAGGAGGCTCAACTGCATCATCTCAGTCACAATTCATCCAATTCCACTCCCTGTAACATGGTGTGCAGCAAGGAACGAGGGTTTCCTCCTCAGTGAGGTCCTTAACTGAAATATCTCATGGGTGGGAAGCAGCTGGCAACCCAACACTGTGGAGAGTACCTGGATCCACACACCTGGTCAGCTCTTGGTGCTGGGTTTAATGGAAGCCAAGGGTTCATAGTGCAAGGTCAAGGAATGTTGATTTTTAAAGACAGTTTTTATTGGCGTTGTGAACAACTACTTTTCAAGGAAAAAAATGCTTTTAGAAATTAACCAAAATGTTTAAACCAAACAAATAGACTCTAGAATGATGGAAGTTTTTCTTAACAATTTTAAGGTGAAAGTTAAAGGGTAATATTTGTGAAACTTTCTTTAGAAGAATGATGTAGCTGTTTCTTTTTTTAGCCCAATACTGCCATTGGAGTAGACCCAGCCTTGCTTTTTCCTGTGGGGAATTCTGCCCTATCCTGACCTGAGCATTGGTTGTCCATTGGAGGTCTTTTCCAGCCTAAATGATGCTGTGTCCCCGGGTGACCTGTGCCTTTCCCTGTGTTTTGTTGGACAGGTCGCATGGCGAGATGTCTGCGATGCCCCATTGCCTATCACTCGGGAGATGGCTGCATTGCTGCAGGAAGCTTGTTTGTGTCATCCCACATCCTCATCTGTAGTAACCATTCCAAAAGGACTCACTCCTCATCAGCTGTCAATGTAGGCTTTTGTTTCGTTTGTGCAAGAGGTGAGACACTTGTTTTATCCCTGCTTTATAGTTCTGTTGTCACTTGTGCAGTTTAGTGATAAAAATAGTGTTTCATGAGGAACTCCTCCCTTAGGGCTTGCTGGGGTTAAATGTTGTCTGGGATTTTTATTTTATCTTATTTTATCTTATTTTATTTTATTTTATTTTATTTTTTAATTTTTTTTAAAATTTTTGTCAGCAGTTCTCATGAGATTCCACTTGTGTTGGTCCATAACATTTGATAGCCAGAAGCAGCAATAGGCACTCAGGCTGACTTGTTCTGCCAGTAGGGAAAAGCAGATCCCAATCCCCCAATTCCAGCCCTTGCATGCTGAGAGTGGCTGCTGTGTTATTAATCACTGTATTGAGCATAAGGGGATCCTTTCACGACTACAAACTTAAAACTGTTTAAAGTTTTAAGGCTAAAAGGTAGGATTTACTCATGAACTAGAAAACCTCATTTTAATTTATACCTGCCATCACATTTGAGAACTTTGAAAGAAAACCTTTAGCAGTACTGTATGAGCAGGTTTCATGGGCTTTTCCATATGTCAAAGTTCTCTTTTTTTTTTGTTTGTTTTTCTTTTTAACTTTCCCCCCCCACTTATTACTTTTATGGCTCTTCAATCACCAGGGTTCTGCCACAGAACAGCTTAAAAAAGTGTCGGTGCAGCAATTGCTTTGGTCTCGAGATTCAAAAGTACCATTATTCTTAGGCATTGGAATAATATTAATATGTACCTTCTACAGAATCTCAGCAGTTTATATTGGATGTGTTCTCTTCAGCAGCTTTGAGAGTCACTAATAGGGAAGTGAAAATGAGCTGGATCCTGAAGTTCTTTGTTTTCACTTGTGTTCATTCAGGTGGAAGTTTAGTTTACCTTGACTTTGCAAGAGCAGAGTAATAATTATGGACCTCTGAATGGCAAGAAATGCAGAAGGAAATTTTCATGCTTTTTATTTTATTTTTTTTCCATTTCACATTTTTCTAGTAATTCTCTTTATACCTGAATCTGGCTCCATCAGAGATGAAACTGCACAAGTCTGTATTTTCTCCTGGCAATCTAAGTAAACTCTTGAGCCCTGGCAGATGGAATTCCCTGTCCTGTGTATTCCCCAGGTCTTAATTAGGAGAACTTGAGCAGTTACAAACCACTGCCACTGCCTGAATCCTCCGTGTCTTAGAGCAACTCGGTACTTGTTCGTCTAGAACATTCTTGAGGGGTTTGTTTCCGCCAGGCCTGGCTGGAGTCAGGAGCCACAGTGCTGAGGGCAGTACCTGGGGCGAGAGCACTGAGCACCTGCTCAGAAGGAAATGGGGACTGAACGCTTTAGAAATTCTTGGGCATCTCTGTGACAATGGTGGTTTAATTAGTGTTAGTTGCTATCAGAAGCAGAGACTGTATTTAGATGCAGTTACTGAAGTGAGAAACGTAGATGAGAGACAATCTATAAAATATACAAACTTGCTTATGGTGAGATACTTGAAACATGAGATATTTAAAGACTTCTTATTCAGCACCCTGCAACACCCTTCAATCAGCATGTTACGGTTCATCTGATTGCATGTGTAGGTTCCCTTGTTTTAAGAATCTTGCCGAGGATGTGTGTCCAGATGGGCTGACCCCAGTCTTCTTACAGCAGAATTTTAGGCACCATCCAAGAGCTTCTCTACAGCCCTCAGCTGTGTGTCCGCCAGGGAGGGAACTGGGAGCTCTCTTGGTAGCTCATCTTTCCTGTTTCTTTGGGGCTCAGCTGCTCTGCTCTTCTGTGAGTTACAGGCCAAGTGCTTCTGCTCCACAGCTCTGGACTCTCACCTGGGCTGCCTGGCTCTTTGGAAAAGCTCTTCTTGGTGCAGGACAGAGAACTGCAAAGGCCCAGTTTGGAACGGAGTTACGTAGGGAACAGAGTGCTGGACTGTCCAGAGCAGCCCTGGGAGCTTCACCACCACAGCCTAGGGCAGAACTTCCATCTGTGCCTCCCCCTCTGTGCCTTGCAGAGCTCTGACTCCCTCATTGCTTTCCAGCACACCTATAGAGGCAAAACACTTCCATAGGCAAGATTTCAGGGATATTTTGTAGGGAGTGGGATGGTGAGTTCTCATCCCCAACATCTGTTCTATCGATAGCCCCAGCTCAGAGCATGACCCTGCTGCAGTGACCATCACTGCAGAGGAGCTTCCTTTTGCCCTGTGGGAGGGAGAGGGGATCCCACAGATTCAAACTTTGTTGCTTTTCTTGTGCTTGTCTATAAATGCACGAAAGAAGGGTAAAAAACCAATTGAAGCTCCACTTAGAAGCAGCTTATTCATTACAAGATTTTCCAGTTAAGTTTGAGTCTCTCCAGCACAACCTCTTGGTTGGCACAGAAACTTTGTCAGACTTCCCTTTTTCTTCATTTTATTCTTTTTTCATTCCCACATAACGCATTAGAGGTGTTCATTGGGTTTATTTGCTTTTTCCTTCACGGAATCATGGGTAGTTTCATTGCAACTCATCTCTTTCTGTTTGTTTCGTATAGGGCTGGTAGTGCAGGACCATTCAGACCCCCTGTTCAGTTCCTATGCCTATAAGTCCCACTACCTACTGAATGAGTCAAATCGTGCTGAGTTGATGAAATTACCTATGATTCCTCCTCCTTCGTCAGCTTCCAAAAAGAAATGTGAGAAAGGTAACCAAAATAGTTTCTTTCTCTTTAATTTACTTTCGCTTTTTCTATTTTTTCTCTCTAAATCAACGGAGAAATGTCTGCTTGTCCCCACACTGACTGCTTTCAGTGATCTTCACTCATGGTTATTGTGAGCCTGTGTTCATGTTGTTGGCAATTTTTTTTTTTTTTTAATTACAAAAGGGCTTAAAATAATTGCTGTCACTAAATTCTCCTTGGAAGAGGTTCGGTCACTCTCTATGTGGCCTGGGCTGTTCCAGGTTCAGGGAGCTGTTTGCACAGCAATGTGAAGAGGAAGTAGATGAATCTTGATATTGTTGAAGTTTAGTATTTACCTGGATGATGCAAAACCACTTCTTAAATTGATTGGAAGCCAAGGGGCATTTGCTGCTTTGGATCTTGTGCAAACCCTGAGAGCAGAGAGGGTGCTGGGGGCTGGACGAGGGTGGGTGCCATGTCCATCCAGAGAGTGCCAGAGGGGGAAGGCAGCGAGGTTTGGGCTGTGTGTGTCCCCACTAGTCCCTGGGCCCCATGTGCCACCTCCATGTGCCACCGAGACAGCAGTGCCCCATCCCTGTCCCCTCCCACTGGGATGGGTCCTTGCCACAGCCAGGCTCTGACCCCCCAGCTGCTGACCCTCACTTCCTGCTGCTGGGGATGCTGAGCCTCTCCAGATCCCTCTTGGGGTGTTTCCTGCGGTCTGTGTCCAATGCTCAAATGCAATATTTCATTCCCCACAGAAATTTGGTTCCCCGGGAGCGTTCAGAGCCGGTGCCCCATTACCCAACCCAAGTTAGGTCGCTTTGAGCGTTGTGAGATCGATGGCTTGCAGTAGTCCTGTAATTCCTGAAAACAAGAATTATTTTGAGCCCTGTGCTTAGCTTGAGCCATATCTGCCTAATGCATCCTGAGAGCAATGTTGGGTTTTTTCTTGCTTAGCATTGACAGTTTTGTGTTTGATTTTGTTTGATTTTTGCATCTCTTGGCATTTTCTCATCTTGGATAATGTTTCAGTAATTTGTCTGTATTTCCTCTGAAATTATATTTGCAAAAAATACCTTAAAAATTTCATTATGGGTTTGGGGTGCTCTGGAGGATCCATACGAATGGATTTTACTGGTTTTAGCAGAGGAAATACAGTGTTGGTCATGCAACTGGATTGTTTAAGGAATGCTCATTGTAACATGCAACAATCAATTAATGCAATGATATTTTGGGAAGTCTATAGGTGGACAAGGTTTTCTGATAAAGGTTTGAAAGTTACTATTCACACTTCTTTTGATATTGTGATTGAAAATTGCTTTGAATACTCTCAAGTCACTCCCAGATTTTCCATATGGGACACAAAAACTTGTTGATTTTAAAATATATATACATTTAAGAATGTATATATATGTTTTATATACCTACATGTATAAAATATTACAGTATGCGTAATGTATCAAGTCATCTTATATGAATGGCTTTGCTGAGGGTGGTTTAGGGATGTGCTGTGGCTCTCCTCATGTAATACATCATCCAAAATGTGAGCGAACCAAAATAACTTTTGCCCAAATAAGTGTAAATTTCAGAAATTCATGTGAACCCCAGCTCTGAGGTTCCCTCTGTGCACCAGGAATTTTCGGGATGGGGACAACGCGTGTGTGTGTCTCATTCTGCTTTATGTATTGGGCTCATCCTGGTAAACTTTTTGTGGAGTAAACACACTTATTACAATTCTTTTTCCTGTCCTTGCAGCAGAAAAGTATTGATCAACCTATAGGCTGTGGGGTTGGTGCTCACTAATGATTGCTGGGGATTCAGTCAGAGCAATGTTGATTGAAAAAGGATCCTTTAAAAATGTGGAGTTGTGTGGTTGCTTTGGCCATCACCAAAGAACTAAAAGCTGACAGCACTGCTCCCAGCTGCAGTGCTTCCCTCGGGATTGGTGCTCCTCCTGCCAACTCACTTTGTGTTTAAGTCCCCAGCTGCTTTTTTGTCGATTGCAGTTAAGAGTCCCACTTAGATTAAACACCGCACAGTCCTTTTTAACCAACATTGTTAAGTTTGGCTTGATCCCTTTCTTCTGCCATTTTTCTGTGGGGCAATGGGAAATGTGGAATGGATGATTTCAAATGAATGTTGATTGCTGTGCACGGGGGGGAACAAACCATGACTTCTACAAACCAAGCAGGGCTTCTTTGTTTCAAGGTGGCAAACTGTTGTGCTGTGAGTCCTGCCCAGCTTCCTTCCACCCCGAGTGTCTCAGCATAGAAATGCCTGAGGGCTGCTGGAATTGCAATGACTGTAAAGCTGGGAAGAAGCTGCGGTACAAGCAGATTGTTTGGGTCAAGCTTGGGAATTACAGGCAAGTTCACCCTTTGGGGGTTTTAATGCTTTGGATGCTGTAATGTACTCTGGAATTGCAGGGAGATAAAGCAGCTCGATCATCACGAACAAGAGCTAGAAGGACAATAATTCTCTGCTTTGTGTCAGGCATGGATGTCACCCCTGAAATGCAATGCTCCTGCTTTTCCCGGGCAGTGATGGACTCTGGATTGCACACACCTTTGCTCTGTAGAGCGTGACCATGATGTGGAGGGGCAGGGGCTGCCTCGGAACCCAGCTGTCCTTGCTGGTGTTTGCTTTAGTCACCTGCAGCCACACAGGTGTCTACAGGTGATGCTAGAAACCAACCCTCAGGCCACAGATGTTCTCAGAAGGCTTTTCCAAACTTTGGAGTAAAATCTTTGCTTGTGTTTTGCATGGAGCTTCTCAGGCATTGCCAGTGGAAGCCTTGGTTGCGTGAGGAAGGAATTAATTTCCTTAAGAAGGGAAAACTGGCTTTTATTTCTCAATCCTATTAGGGAAACTGGGAAGCTCTGGTTCAGGGGACTTACATTCTTCTTTTTTCTCCTGCTCTGCAGGTGGTGGCCAGCAGAGATCTGCAATCCCAGGTCTGTGCCTCTCAACATACAGGGCCTCAAACATGATATCGGGGACTTCCCAGTATTTTTCTTTGGTTCACATGACTACTATTGGGTACACCAGGGCAGAGTTTTCCCTTATGTTGAAGGAGATAAAAGCTTTGCTGAGGGGCAAACTAGTATTAACAAGACCTTCAAGAAAGGTAAAATCAAACAAAGTTTATAGTGGTTTATGACAAAAATTCCACGTGTTTGTGTCTCCATCACCACTTAACCTGCATGGGAATATTATGTGACTAGTGTTCTGTGTTCATGTGAAATCCAAGCATTCTGTCGATCCCTTGACTGCAGATAAAAATGTGTTTCTTTAAGTGCCTACTCATTGTGTGTTGTTCTGGGCTGGTTCAGTTCTTCCACAAACAGAAAAGTGTTAAGATGGAGCTCGGGCTCTGCTGCATGGGATCATTTTTCACTATCTCGGTACCTGCTGAAAGTACCTGATAATAACTTTATGATAAACTGCAATAGCTAATTTCTAGATTGTCTTTTTGTTAAAGGGTTCTGTTCCTAGCCTTAAAAAAAAAAAATAAATAAATACCTGTTTATATTTGATTAGCAGCAGCTGGGGGCTAATTGCTTTCTGTTCTGAACTCCTTGCACAGCACTTGAAGAAGCAGCAAAGCGTTTCCAGGAACTGAAAGCACAAAGAGAAAGCAAAGAGGCATTGGAAATTGAAAGGAATTCAAGGAAGCCTCCACCCTATAAACACATTAAAGTGAGTTGGTTTCTTTCTTATTTTTATCCTATGTATGAGGAAGTTACCCTGTGTATGAGTAAGGATGCCTGGAGAAGGTGTGGCTGTCCCGTCCCTGACAGTGTTCAAGCACAGCTTGGATGGGATCGGAGCAACCTGGTCTAGTGAAGGTGTCCCTGCCCATGGCAGGGGCTGGGACTGGATGGTCTTTAAGGTCCCTTCCAACCCAAACCATTCTGTGATTCTAAGTTATGTACTTACACCCAGGTTTTCAACAATGGAAGGTTAAAGAAATTCCCGTATATCATGTTGCTGTTCTTTTCACAAATCTCATTCTATTTCACAGTACCGTAAAACACAAGATGAAATCATTATTTTTTGCCTTTTCATGTCAGTTGTTGACTCTGCATTCCCAGTGCATGGTCTTCATCCTCTGTTCCCCTCCTGCTTTGTTCCGCAGTCCAACAAGGTGATCGGGAAGGTTCAGATCCAGGTGGCTGACCTGTCGGAGATTCCCCGGTGTAACTGCAAGCCGTCGGACGAGAACCCGTGCGGGCTGGAGTCGGAGTGCCTCAACAGGATGCTGCAGTACGAGTGCCACCCCCAGGTGTGCCCGGCTGGGGAGCGCTGCCAGAACCAGTGCTTCACCAAGAGGCTCTACCCTGACGCTGAGATCATCAAAACCGAGCGCCGCGGGTGGGGCCTCAGGACCAAAAGGAGTATTAAAAAGGTAGAGTGACCCAGGACAAGGCTGTGACAGTCATCAGGGTGGGTCTAGGTGAACGCATTGCATTCTGTATCTCCAGTGAATGTACTGTAAGTGTTTTAACCCCTGAGCAGCTGCTCGGCTGCACAGTGATGTTCAGTGCATTGGTGACTCCTTGTATCGAGGTGTCGGTCACATCCCAGTTCCTCTGATTTACCTTAGAAAATGCTATTGATGTGGAGGGCTACTTTTAAACATGGGGTTTAGCCATTAATTTTATTAAATTTACAATTTTTGAAATTTGCATTTCATGAAAACTGACTGCAAATGTTCTGAGTTTATTGACCATTAGAGTCCTAATAAAAGTGAAGTATGTAGTAAAAATACTTACTGTAACAGTTCCCATTTCCTGAGGAGCCCATGGATATTTTCACATTGTTCTCTTTGAAAGAAAGCAGGAAAGTTGAAAGGGTTTTAGAGACCTGACAACTGTCTTGTGTAGTGAATGGAGGAACAGGGCTGCCTTTTATTCTGAGTGGGTTTATTGCTTAGACAGCAAGTTCCTGGTGCACATATTCACATTGTGCCTACTAGACCAGTAAAGTGTAACACCTTTTGTGATGGTTGGAGTATTTTTGTAGGAAATGCTTTTTTCTCTGCTGCTTCCTTTTATCATCATGACTAGCATGCATAGATTTCTTACTTCTGTTCTCCTTTCCTTTAAGGGTGAATTTGTGAATGAGTATGTTGGGGAGCTGATTGACGAGGAGGAGTGCCGGCTGCGGATCAAACGTGCTCACGAGAACAGCGTCACCAATTTTTATATGCTAACTGTAACCAAGGTGAATATTATGTCTTATTCAGTAGCAAATGCCACTCATCAGCGGGAAACCTTTTCTCTCTGTTAAATACTAAACACATCTTTGTCTTTTTCCTTGAAGGACCGAATAATAGATGCTGGCCCAAAGGGGAACTACTCTCGTTTTATGAACCATAGTTGTAACCCAAACTGTGAAACACAGAAGTGGACAGTGAATGGTGACATTAGAGTTGGACTGTTTGCTCTTTGTGACATTCCTGCAGGTAAAAGGATGGCACTATTTGGCATGTTTGCTTGTGTCTTGCAATGGCCAAGTTCCTCATTTGAAATCATGGGGTTTTTTGTTTTGAAGTTATTAATACCAATGAAGTGTTTAGGAACTTTGTCATTTGTTGGAGTGGAAACGATATTTAAGGTTCCAGTTTTAGCAGGGGTCTTATGGTTACAAATGCTAATGAAGTGTCGTTGCCACAGGCTTGTGTTCCCTCAATGTCCATGTGGGTGAATTGTTTTTCTTTAAATTTTAGGAATGGAGTTAACATTCAATTACAACCTGGATTGCCTGGGCAATGGCAGGACTGAGTGTCACTGTGGAGCAGAAAACTGCAGCGGCTTCCTGGGCGTGCGTCCAAAGGTACATGGATGGAACTGAAGCTTCTCCTCCCAAATCCAGAAACTTTGTAGAGCAAAGAGGGTTTTGATTTATTTCTCTCTTTAGCCTATCTAATACTTTCTACCCTTGAAAGTCTCTAAAGATTTTATGGTGTGCCCTGCAATGCTGTTGTGTCTGGGGGGAAGTTAATTCAGAACCATCTGAATGAGCACTTCTGGCTTTTAGAGGTTAAAAACTACTTTAAATGGCTCTCATTTAAGAAGAGTTCATGCAAATAATAAGCTGTAATTGACTTCAATGCCAGGGATTTATAAGTCACTCTGTGTTGTGGTTTTGTCCTTCTTAGACAGCGTTTGCAACGGCAAATGAAGAGAAGGTGAAAAATGCAAAATTAAAGCAGAAGAAACGGAAAATAAAAACAGAACAGAAGCAGATGCATGAAGATAACTGTTTCCAGTGTGGAGATGGGGGAGAGCTGGTCATGTGTGATAAGAAGGACTGTCCCAAAGCATACCACCTCCTATGCCTTAACCTGACTCAACCACCTTTTGGTAAGAGCAGTCACATGGCTCCTCCTGTTCAACTTTTCCTTCCTGCTGCAAGATAATGTTGGAGCTGAAATGCAGCATTCATGTGCATAAAGTAATGTTCATTTACATTAAATGTATGAATTTCAGTGTTCATATGCACTAAATCACCAGATTTGCATTTGCAATACCACTCACTTTTAGCAGTACTGTTCCTGTAGCTGTTTTAGCAGGTGACTGTTCCTAACTAGGACCAATGGGCAGAGGCTTTGTCATACTTTTTAATGTTGTTCTTGTTCCTCTGCTTGAATCAAACCTCCTCCTCTTATTTTGATTGACACATGAGCATCACCTTGGTGTCCTAGGTCACCAAGCAAAGTCAAATGACAGTTCAAACACTAACAAAGCCAGCAGAATGTGTAGGGCTGAACTAAAGCTTCCTTTGGATGTATGCTCTGAGCAGCACAGTGTGAGATGCTCACAAATCAGTGAAATGTACAAAACAAACTCTGTCTTGCAAGGACATTTGGTGCCTTGATGCCCAAGGGGGTAAATCTGACCATTTTAAGCTCTGGCTGGTTATGCATGCAACATTGTTCTGGGCCAAGAGAGGCGTAAAAAAAGTACGAAAATGCAAAATAAAACTGTGTTCAGTCAGATTCTTGTACATGAGAAGCAGAAGTAGCAGCTGAGTTTTCTGAACTTTATTTGCATTCATCAGAGTAATTCCAGCACAGAGTGAGGGTTAAAGGCCAGTCTCCAAAGTGCACTGACTCCAGCTTTCTTTTTCTCTCTCTTCCCATCCTCAGGAAAGTGGGAATGTCCGTGGCATCAGTGCGACATCTGTAGCAATCCTGCCGTTTCCTTCTGTGAGTTTTGCCCCCATTCCTTCTGTAAGGATCACGAGAAGGGAGCTCTGGTGCCGTCAGCGCTGGACAGCCGCCTCTGCTGCTCCGCACACGACCCCAAATCTCCTGTGGCACCTGAGTACTGGAGCAAGATCAAGTGCAAATTGGAAGCACAGAATGCTGTGGAAGAGGCAAAGGAGTGAATTTGGTTAAAAACAAATGCGGGAGGGGAGAAGAGGGGCAACAGGCGATGAACTTGGAGAGACTGTGATGCCACACTCGACTTTGTTCTTGGAGCCGTTGCGTGTGAGCTCGAATGGGACCATTGACCTGAGCGAGCAGGACCAGGCAGTGGTGTTTGGTTTTTATGTTTGGTCTTTCTTTTACCCTTGAATGTGCTACAGCAGCTCTTATTGTTGGAAACCAGGAACGTCTTGGCCTTTGAAGAAAACCGTAGACCTTTTGACAGTAAAAAGAATATTCTGTTTAAAATAATGTTCTTTGAGTGTAGAAAGCAAAGCATAGCCACATATTTATTTATTTAATTTTGAAAGGGTGTTGAAGATCTGGCTTTAATCAGTCAATGTGTCTTTAAAAACAAAACAGCAAAGCCAACGTAACTTTTGTGTCTAGTTTATGGAAAGAGCAAAGCCTCTCCCCTCTGTAACACTGAGATGTCAAACAGACAGGTATGGGTGTCAGACCAGGTGACTCTGAAATGCCTCTCTTCCAGTACTTATTGTTAAAGGCATTGGAGAAGGTAGGTTGTCTCTCATGTTTACTTACAAATATTATTGTGAAACTTTTCCTGTGAGAAATCAGGTGTGTGACTTCTGGGAAGTGCTCGTAGCACAAGGTCTGGCAGTGGGGAAGAAATGGTGGTTCCTTGCTCCAGAGCTGTATTGGGTGTTTGCAGACAGATGGAAACTTAGAGTTTAATTGCACAGTCGTTGTTTCTTTATCCCACCTATTTTGGAAACCCTTCCCAAGCAGGAGAGGCTCCCAGCCTCCATCAGAGCTGCAGTCAGTCCTGCCATATCTGCACTGGTTTGGTGGCAGTTTCTGAATGTGATTCTTCAATCCTGCTTTCTCAGGCTCCCCTTGGCTCCAGGGAGACTTGGGCACGCGAGGGACCTGACCCATGTGCATGTTGGTTTTGATTGAATGTTAAGATTTTTTTGTTGTTGTTGAGAGAGATCTTATAATTTTAATCTTCACTGTTAATGGATCTGAGGAACATCTCAGCACTTCCTCAATGAACAGGGTATTTTGTGTCTGGGTAAGGGGCCATATCTCAGCAGCCAGCTGAAGCCTCAGGAGATGGTTCTCTCTTGGATTTCCTCTGCTAATTAGAGAGACAGACTCCTTCAGTGAGGCTTTCGAAGTAGCTTAGGATGGCTCTTGCTCCAGATTTTCTTTAGAAAACCTATCTTCCTCCATTTTTTTGTGCAAGGAGCCATGGGGCACTGGTGTCCCCAGGCTGGAGCTAGTTTTGGTGACTCTTCCCCCCCAGCCCACGATCTCACTGAGCACTGTGTGTCCCCCTGCCCTGGTGCAGCAAGTACTTCTGACTTGTGTACTGATAATAGCTGCTCTCTGCCAGCCTTTGCTCATGGGTATTGAAAATAATCAAGTGTTGCTGGCATCTGGCTGAATTGAGCCTTGGAATTAAGAACCTTGTCTCTGGAAAAGTGCTTACACAAACCTGCAGGAACACGGAGACTTCTCAGATCAAGAAAATAGGCTGAAAGAGTCTATGTGGAATTTAGAGCATGTCTTGCCTCTGCCTGGTGTCCTTCTCATCCTCAGATTTATGTACAGGGTTTTCTTGTGTGTGCAATTGTAGAGTGATAAATACACTACAGTCCCTGTGCAGCTGCTGTGCCATGGGCTCTGCATCTGCCCACACCTCCCTGGGGTGACAGAACCTGCAGGTGTCTGGGGCAATCCTGGGGCAGCACCTCTTGGGATCTCTAAAGCACTTCATGCTGTGGGCCGTGCTCTGGTGAGGGTCTGACACTAACCCTGCTGGAAAGCTGGATTTTGGTATTTTTAAAGTAAAAAAACAATGCAAAAAGGATTTTATTTTTCTTAATATTTTGTGTGAGAAATGTCTCTTTTTAAGCTCTTATTAAGGATGTTTAATCTTCTCAGAAATTCCAAACACAGCTCTTGCTACTGCATCTGTAGGGCCTGAGGTGTTCATTTTATATTATTTATTAGGCTTGATCATGTTCAGTGATTTTCTCTTGGGAAGTCAGAGCATTCTGATATTGCAGATATCAGCTGATATATTTTATATATATATATATCAGATATGTTGTTGATATCATGCTGCTGTGTGAGTGCCCTGACCTGCTCCATTCCTTCTGTGTCCAGGGTGACTTGCTGAGCAGAGGGAAGTGGTGTGGCAGCACCAGGACAGCTTGGGAGCATTGGACAGGAACCACTGACTGTTGGTGGCCACCTTGGCCGTGCCACAGTGCTGTGCCAGGGCACAAGACACAGAGAAGCCGCAGAAGGCTTAAAACTTCTCAAATGTTATGATGGAGGCTGCTGCTCCTCCTGTGCCGCTCAATGTCTTGTGTTCAAACTTCTTACAGTAAAGAAAGAACTGCTTCTTTTTCCCCCCAAAATGATTTGTAGCAGCCAATAGCTGGGCTTGGACTCAGAAGGGAAAAGAGGAGATAGTTGGTGAGGTTGTGCAGTTTGTGAACAGAACTCTGGACTGCAGAGCAGGTGAATCTTTCAAAAAGCTTTAACACTGTGAGATGAGGAAAGGCCACTTCAGAGGATCTTGGTGGTTGGAGGGGCTGTTCTGAGCACCAGACTCAGATGTTAGTGTGCACATTTTAACCGTGTCTTTGTAAACTGAGTAACCAGAATGTAGTTCCTTTGTAAGGAAAAGATTCCACAGCTTTTCTGATGGATTGGCTTCAGCAGAGCTGGAGGCAGCTGCTGAATTAGTTTGTGTGGGCTCCAAAATAAGAAATCTTGGCTAGTTTGGTCGTTTCATGCTGAGACCTGGAGGAAATGCACAGAACTGGTGATTCTGGTGGAGAACTGCAGTGTGCTGTCCCAGCACATCGTTGTTCCTTCATGGGAACACACCGGCACACTTCTCCCTTTTGTGTTAAATTTTTGGGGTGGCCTCACACTTCTGGTGACCTCCTGCCTCCAGCTCTGCCCTGGGAACAGAGTTTGTGGTTTACTGCAGCTTTTCCTCTGCAGCTGCACCTGAGCACAGTGCAGGCATCCTGCAGCCCATGATCAGATGAGTCTAGAAGCAAGAATTCCATAATTCTGCGATTCCAGTGGTGCAGAGGCTGGTTCCACCATTCCTGAACACATGGTGCAAGCATTAGCTGTTGTAGCTGTCAGACTATTGTATAGACTTGTCCTGTCCATAGACTGTTGAAGGCATTTGCAGCTCAGGAAGGAAATTTTGTGGGCAAATCACCTTCTCTGGTCACCACATGGTCTTGGAGAATCAGTTCCAATTGAGTAAGAGGGCTGGAATGTGGATTTTTGGCCTTTCTTCTGAAAAAAACCCCTTCTTTTATCTTAATTTCAGGATAGAATGGGAAAGACACAATTACTAGACAAAATTATCAATGAGCATAAAATCTGTATATATTGAAACTTTACAGAATTATGTGGGCTGGGAGGGGGGAGGGTGGGATGGGGGTGTCCGACGCTGGTACGGAGAAGTCACTTTAACATGGAAACCTCTGCCTCATTGAATTCAGGGTTTAATGTACTTGAAGCTCTGCGGTTCCTTTTACAGCTTTTTTATTTATACATAATTTTTTGTATACTGCATTGAAAATGTCCTTGACTTCCCCCCAAGTTCCTTCCTGCTCCCGCTGTGCAGTGGATCCATGGCAGATGGGAGGGTTTGGAAGCCGCTGTCTCAGAGGTGTGCATTCGCCAGGTGTTGTGTGGGAGACGGCGACCTTGGAGCAATGCTGTCCCTTTGCTTCCCATTCCCATCAGCTTTCCCCGCCATTTCTCTTTGTGTAGCAAAAACATTTGCACTTAAGATACACTCCTACACATTGGATATATTCCCAGTGTTGTTCTGAGGGAAATAGGAAAAACAGCAAAAAAAAGGCAAAAAAGGAAGAAAAGAGAAGAAAAGCTGTTCCCTGTGATACTGTATTTCTGAGTGAGCAGCTCAGGTCTGTGTTCCCCTTGTGGGGGGGTCTCGCTGCTCCAGAGCAGGAGGTGGGGAGCTGGAACTGTGCTTTGTGTAGGGGATTTCTGTGATTAATGTGAATAAAAAAGGGAAAACATGTATGAATTTGCCAAAGCCATTCACCACTCCCTGTTCCCTGGGGCTGTGCCCTCCCTGTGCCACCACCAGCTCCAGGGGCAGGTGGCTGCCTGGGGTCCCTGGGAGCCCCCCACCTTGCAGTTCTCTCTCACTTTTGGGTCATAAACAGACTGGATGAACCCACACTCCCTATTCCCAGGTGGATCTGTATCTCATTTCTGGTGTCACTTTTGCTTTTCCAACAAGTCGTTGCTGCAGCCCCCGGGGTGATCACATCCCATGTGAGCTGAGGGTGGTCGGGGGTGTTGGGGGTTTGCATTCAGGGTGCTGTGAGGACCCCAAGCCGTTTGTCTCCACGCGAGTGATGTTGCACAACACAGATCCCTGCAGATCCGTCTCCATTCCCACGTGCTCTGTAAGATGGACCTTTGTAGAGTCGTTATTTCTGTAGACTTTGTTTATCTGTAACAAACTTTGTAGATTCTGTGAAATGTTATTTTAATGAAATCACTCGAGTCTTTAATAGCAAAGCATCGATATTCACCGAAATCGGTATCGAAGAGTTTTTGGACGCTGATGCAGCCCTGACACTAACGAGTGTCTGATTCCATGGGGCATTACTGTATCATGACTTGATGTTGCCGCATAGACTTTGAGATATCCGATATTTTGGGGGGTTTGTGTTGGCCTCTGTCCTCTTGCATAGTGTGAAGCCTGTAAAGCTGGTTCCCTGTACATAGATAGCTCCTGTCCTCTAGGTAGAGCGTATCGAGACTTGCCTGTAATATTTTAGCTTCTTACTGACTGTGTGTGATGGTAGAACATATAATTTTTGTACATTCTATTTACTGAGATGTTGCCTTCTTTTTATTTTATTAATACTCTGGAATTCAGATGTGTTTTTCTTTGGATTTGGTTTGTTTTCCTTTTCCCTCCCCCCTTCCCCCCCGCTTTTTTTTTTCTTTTTTTCTTTTTTTTTTTTTCCCCGTGAGGATTCCTTTGGAAAGGTTTTTAATGACATTCCACTGATCTGAAATTTTTGCTTGAGGTTGACTTCAATAAATCGTTCTGAATGTTCCACCGATGAGATGAGTCAGTTCCGTGGCGGGGCGGGGCGGGGCGGGAGGATAACGGGCCCGGGGCCGCGGGGCCCGCCCCGGGCAGGGCAGGGCGCGGAGGCTGCGCTCCTCTCCGCTCCTCTCCGCTCCGCTCCGCGGCCGAGCGCTGTGGCCATGCGGCGAGCGGAGCTGGCGGCCGAGACGGCGCTGCGGGCGCTGCTGCTCGCCGCTTTCGGGTGGGTGGGTGCGGGACCCCCGCCCGGCGCCCCCCGCGCCCGCCCCGCGCTCATGTGCTTCTCTCGTTGCAGGATCATGGAGTTCCTGCCGCCCTTCCAGCGCGTGGTGCAGCCCGAGGAGATGTGGCTCTACAAAAACCCCTACGTTGAGGTGGACCACGTTCCCACGGTGCTCATGTTTGTAAGTTCGCTGGGTTCGTGGAGTGGTTTGGGTTGGAAGGGACCTTAAGGAAAATTTCGTCCCTCCCACTATGGGGGATGCCCCCCTCCCACCAGACCGAGCCCTGCCCAAGCTTTTCTGTGAACGATTCCAGGGATGGGGCATCCACAGCGTCTCTGGGCAGTCTGTGCCAGTGTTTATTTTGATTTACTGCATTTACTTTGATTTATTTTCAAATTACAAGCTCCCCTATTAAAGCAAAGCTGCTGGCTGGAGGCATGTACTGCAATACCTGCAGCTCCTAGTGCACGGTGCTGAAAGTGCAGGATATCAAATCCATGTGGATAAATAGCTGAAGGGATGGGCTGGGAGGATGGAGCCAGGCTCTGCAAAACAGGGCAAGAGGCACAGGCTGGAACATTGAGATTTCCACCTGAATATGAAGAAGAGCCTTCTTGTGTGGGTGGCTGAGCACTGGCACAGGCTGCCCAGACAGTGGAGAGTCTCCTTACCTGGAGATACTCAAAATCCATCTGGACGCAATCCTGAGTGATGTGCTCTGAGGACCCTGAGCCGGGGGTTTGGACTGGATGGTCACCAGTGCTCCCTTCCTATGCACCCTGTGAGATTAATACAAACTAGGCAAGACTCACAGTAATTTTTGTCATATTTTAAGGCTTTACCATTCAGGGTTGTCTTTGGGATTTGAAGTTTATAAACTAGTGGGGACTTTGCACTGTTGTCCATAATCCGTTCCACGTCTAGATTACTGGGTGCACGGGAGATAGCACAGCTCTCGCTATCAGGGGATGTTTTCCTTGCAAGCAGCTATTTTTAGCAGAGTTTTATTATCATTTTATTGTCAAATGCTTTCCCAAGGGCTCCAGGCTTGGTTAGAAGGGTTTGTCTAACTCTGTGTTGGATTTCCAGGAGACAGCAGTGTGTCAGAGGGACTGGCTCCCTCTGTCACAGCTGTGAGGTGAGGAGCTGTGGCTCTTGAGTTGGCAAATGGCAGGTGGGATTTTCTGCAAGAGGTGGCCACTAAATTTTTAGGACAAAACCTTGGGGTAGCATTTGAAACTGGCAGTGTAAAGCAGGACATATGCCAGAGTTCAGGTGGGAGCAGACTTCCTGGGAGCCTGGCAGCCCAGGCTGGATGTCCCAGGGTGCAATCCCCCAGGGCTGAGATGGGAATGATGATAACTGGCTGCTCTGAATCAGCAGCTCCTGTGGTTTTGCTGACAGAGCGCGGGTGCTGCTGACAGAGCACTAATGCTGGGGCTTGCAGGCTGGGGACACCCCCAGTAACCAGCCAGAGCAGCACTCTGCCAGAAGGGCTGTCTGAGAACCGAAGGATGTGCTGGGCTGCTCAGGGCCTGCTGCAACTCCAGCTGGTGGGGATTGTGTTCTGATGGAAGTGCAGTGATTGGGGAGGATAGATTGCTGCTCAGCTTTGGGGAAATGTGCTTAGAGTCTTCTTGAGTAACTGCTGCTGTGTTCTGGTGAGAGCTCAAACCTGCTTCACTGACACCTAAAATTCTCCCTGCTTTGTGCAGTTCATTGCATTTCTGTCTCCCTTGTTGCTCATCATCCTGGCGAGGCTGTTCATGAGCGCCGACCGCGAGGACACGCGGGAAGCCTGCCTTGGTGAGCTCCTCCTTGTCCCAGAGAACGGCAGCTTGAGCCCTGCCCGTACCTGAATGTGCTGTCCTTCCAGATGGGGACAATGCTGATGTGACCCTTCTGCTCTCTCCCAGCTGCCAGCCTTGCTCTTGCCCTGAACGGGGTTTTTACAAACGCCCTGAAGCTCGTCGTGGGGAGGTGAGGACTGGCTGGTTCCCAGCTGTGCTGCACGGGGAGGGCAGGGGAGGCAGGTTTGCAATAGCCAGAGCAGGGCCAGGAGCTAAACTTGGACATGCTCAGCCTGGAAAGAATGGTTTTTTCCTAGCTGTAAAGACAAATTCAGTATTAGAACAAACACTGGGGAGCTGCTGTCTCCAGCCATCTTTCAGATGGGCTCGTTTAGGCCCACACTGGGGAGGATTGCATTGGCACAGCCATGGGCGGTGGATGAGGGCACTTCATGGGTGCTGAATCCCCATGCCTGAGGGCCCTGAGTTTCCCTTCCCTGTCCCAGGCCACGGCCTGACTTCTTTTACCGCTGCTTCCCGGACGGCCGCGCCAACGCGGAGCTGGTGTGCACAGGAGACGCCCGCAGAGTGACGGAGGGCCGGAAGAGCTTCCCCAGCGGACATGCTTCCTGTGAGTTTCCACATCTCCTTCCTGCTGCAGCCCTGGGTAGCGAGCCGTGGGTAGCAGGACCCATGGAGGGGGCAGCTTGGATTTGCTTTCCTGCACCCCATGGCTTTGGCTGCATTCGTTGACCTGGTCAGGGGCCTCAGGTTTCCCTCGGCAAAGCAATGGGGTGTGAGAAATGTGGTCCAGAGCTGTCTGTAACCCTGGGAGGAGTGATGTGTGGCAGGCACCAGCTTCTAGGATCCACCACTCCCAGATGGTTTGTCACTCCCAGCCAGTACTTCCCTTGGCTCTCTGGGACAGGACAGACACTCTCACAGTCCTTCCACTGAAGCAGCAGAGGGTGAAGGTCTGGCTGCAGAGCCTGGAGCTGTTCAGAACCAACATTGTTCTGTTCTCTTGCAGTTGCCTTCACTGGTCTCGCCTTCTCTGCCCTCTACCTGGCGGGGAAGCTGCACAGCTTTGTTCCTGGCCGGGGGGGCCGAGCCTTGCGCCTCTCTGCCTTCCTCCTCCCGCTCTTCCTCGCCACCCTCATCGCTGTGTCTCGCACCTGCGACTACAAGCACCACTGGCAAGGTAGGTCAGCACCTGCTGGTACACCTGGAGGGGGCTCGGCAGGTGCCCTGAGCAGGGCACTCCAGGCACAGGGAGCTGTGGAGCCACAGAGGTGTTCAGAGCCCCTAAAAGTAACTTGGGTTTGGTTTTTGGGGTTTTTTTTTTTACTCCTCCAATGGCAATTTTGGTGCCCCTTCAGGGAACTGATGCCTTTCTATGTGTTTTTGACATATATACCAAACTTGGGTTTACAGGCAAGTCAGGTTATGGATCCAGCAGAAAAGCTCCTCTGGGGGAATTCAATCATGAGGCTTGTGAGGGTGAAGGGCCATTAACTCTCCTCTGGTGTCGCCCACAGATGTGTTGGTTGGCTCCGCCATGGGCTTGGTGCTCGCGTACCTGTGCTACAGGCAGTACTACCCTCCCCTGACAGACCCCACATGCCACAAACCATCTCTGTCCAAGCCCAAACCGATGCCGGCGCACGAGGAGAAGCCTGCAGCTCCCAGCTTCCACCTGAACATATAGTGACGGGCTCCGTCCTGGCTGCTCCCTGGGTGCCAGGGCAGGGCAAGGCTTTGGGGAGGCTGCTCAGAAGTGGCTCCGATACGGATGAACCCCTGGGCAGGTGTTCCCTGCAGAGCCGGTGAGTTTCCTGTCCAGGCCCTTGCGTTGCTTCATTTAACTGAATTTTGTAGGCCACCCCCTCTTCGGGCCCACTGTGAAGCAAGGGAGGCATTCGGGGTGCCAACCTGCAGGAAGACAGTTGGGGGATGAAGGTCCTGAACGAGAACTGGGATAATGTAACAGCCCAGTGTGCCCAGCCTGGTGGGAGTTCTTGTGTCCAGTCCAGGAGGCACCAGCGGTGACCTCCCTGCAATCCAGCCTAGCTGTCCCAGCTCTTCTCCTGGGAAATGAAGTGCAGGACCTGCCAGCCTTGAGTTTTTTCTAATTTCCCAAATAAAGGAGTTTAATTTTTGTAATGAGCTTTGGTACTGAAACTTTACTTCGAGGCTTGGGTTGTTGTTTCATAAGCCATATCCTCTGGCGTTTGCAGGGGTTTCTGTCGGGTGCTCATTTTGTATCTCTTTCCTTGCAGCTTTAGTATAGTTTTTAGAAGATGACAGCAGAGAATTAAATGGTGTCTGAGAGAATCCCTGCACAGGTGCTCGTTTCCCTAAAACTGCACATGTGAATTCTCCAGCCCTTCCCTCTCCCCCCAGACATGCACACACCAGAGTCATCTACTTATTTATTTTGGCTTTTACTGGAAAAGACATTAAATAACATTTAAAATGTATTTAACTTCTTTTTTTTTAACAAAGTGCATAACTTAAAAAGCTGATCATTAGTATCCCATGTTAAGACTGTCCCTTTTCCTACTCCCATTGGAAACTTTAGTAGTTCGGGTGCCAACCGAGCAGCTCGGCTGTTCCTGCAGTCAGGTAAAGAACAGCTTCTGTTCCTTGGGAAGGGAGGAGGGATGGAGGCTGCAAACAAAACCCTTCTAACAGTGCAAATAACAGACAATGGAAGAAAAAAAAACCAACAGACTGTGGGGGAGAAAGGCTCCTTACCCCATGCAGGGCAAAAGTCAGCAGGAGGGGAAGTGGTTTGGCTCTTCCAAAGGCTGCACAACAACACCTCGTACAGCACTGGAGCCCCAGCCCAGGCACTGAGCCAGCCCAGAGGCTTTGGTGGCCACGGAGGGATCACAGAGGCTCTCTGGCCCTGTCCCCCTCGGAGCAGAGCTCCAATGCAGCTGCAGACTGAGCTGCCCACAGAGCTGTGTCATTCCTACGGTGTCCAGACCCTCCTGGATCTCTGCTTCAACTTTGCTGGCTGCATTTTGTATATTTAAAGCTAAAAACAAGGACTGGAGCGTGGCAGGCACGAGATCTCCATCACCACCTGATGGCCCCACAGGACAGCAGGGCTGCTCCGTGTCCCTGCAGGGCACGGAGGGCTCACGCTGCCCCGACACTGCCCGGAGCAGCTGCTGTTCCCAGGCTGGATGGAGCTGGAGGTGAAGCTCTCCTGGCAGCAGGTACAGCTGGGCACTGGCTTGCTCAGTGCCCTGGGGAGGCCTTGCTTTGCCGCCGTGGGCTGGGTGAGGGTGCTGAGACATCACTACTGACACAGCACAGCAGGGAGGAGCACGAACATGCCACTCTCACGAGGTGCTTTATGGGCAGCCCTGCCTGGCGCGGCCCAGGGGTGCACAGACATGCAGCAGCGGTGCAGGGACACGAGGGTGGCTGGTGGACAGGCCCTGCTGGCTCAGCAGCAGCCTGTGTGTGCCCTGGGCTTCGCCTCCCAGGCCTGCAGTCCTGCTGCGGCTTTTTGTGTCAGCAGTCAGCGATCTCCCTCGCTCCCTGCTGTAGCTCTCTCCACGCTGTGTGTTTAAGGCTTTTTCTCCTCAAGGTCCCAGGCTGTGAGTGTCCTCACCAAGCCAGGACCTCAGTGGGTTCTGAGCCCGGACAGCTCATGTGCTGCAGTGCTGGAGGAGCTGGTGTGGGGACTCACAGGGTGGAGGGTTAAAAGTACACGTTGCCACAGGGAGTCACTGTACAGGTACTATGTGTGTCTGGGCAGAAGTGTTTTCCCTTGACAGTTTTTCCCCCCACCCTTACCCAAAATGGAGGAAAATCCATCCTTATCTCCAGGTAGCAGCAAGTACTTGGGAAGCAGCATGCAGGACATGGCAGCAGAGGATAGAGGAAGGCAGAGAAGAGATCTGGACTTTCCTGGTGAGTACTCAGTGGAATTGGATCTAAGAAAGCAAAAGGAACAGGAATAGCTGCAGCGAGGCAGCCAGAATCCACCCAGCACTGCCTCCTGGACCCTCCTTGGTTCTCTGTTCGTGTCTGATTGTGCTCACGTGCAGGGAAGGGAAAGAAGCCAAAGGTGCCAACAGGCCAAAGAAAGCTGACAAGCTCCCTGCCTTAGTTAATGGATATCACTCCCTCAAACAAACCAGATGTCCTCGAGGCATCCTAGGAAATCCAGAAGGGGTTTAGGCAAAGGTGACTTACAGCCAGAACAGCACAGGTTGTCATTGGCTTCCTGGTAAAGGTTGATCCAGTGTGATGCCTTGTGTCTGGTAGATCTCCTTCAGAACCAGCAGAACAGTGTCCTCTGACTCCCTGCAGAAGGAGGACATAGGAATCAGAGGAGGATGCTTCCCTGCACTGTCAGGACAGCTGTGATGGTTGGGGTAGAGGTGGTGCTCTGCAGATGCAGGCAGCACAAGGCAAGGAAAACCACAGCAGCGTCCTTCCTCTGTCCCTGCCCTCCCTCTGTGTGTCCCAGACATTGTTCCCTTCATCAGTTCAGGCTTTTCCTACTCTGCCTTTGAAACTGATACCATTCTGCTTCTACCACACGTGGATTTGAATCCCTGAGGATTACACAGATACTTACCAATAGCAGAGATGCCCCTGGAGTGCAAACAAATACTCGTTGAAGCTCTCTATTGGCTTCTCCTGCAGCACATAGTCGATGCGGTTCCCTCCGTTCAGCCTCCCCACGTTGATGAGGGGCGTCTCTTCCTTCACTGCTGTGGGGGGCTCCTCTGGCTTTGTGTCTGGAGGAAGGAAGAGCAGCATGGTTCAGCCACAGAGCACCAGCAGCCATGACAATACCATGGCAGGGCTGTGCCCTCCCTTTTTGCCCCTCTGCAGCTCAGGCAGGGGAGAGGCAGCTGAAGTGCTTGGAAACAGCAGCGCAAGGGACAGCCAGAGGAGGAGGATGGGCTTAAAGTGTGGTGTGATGTGCTGAGACCCCCCAGAACAGCCCTTCATCAGGCCACAGCATTTGGGGAGAGCCAGGTGCATCCACAGCACAAAGCTGACCCCTTTGCTGGGCACAGACGATGGGCAGTGTGGCTGCAGGAGCCCAGGGACGCTGCTTCATGGGCAGCTCCAAGGCTGCATCCCTGCCCTCCCCTCGCTCCAGGCACCCCAGCACTGACCTGGCTGCTTCTCTGTGCCAGCCTCTGCCTCTGCTTCAGCCTCAGCGCTTCCTGCCTCCAGGGCGGGCACCGGGGCGCGGGTGAAGGACTGCCAGGCCACCCGCAGTGACCCCAGCAGGTTGTTCTTCAGGTCCACACTCATGCGTGTCAGCCCTTCCTTCAGCTCTGCAAGGCAGGGTGGGAGTGGGTGTGGGGCCGGAGGCTGCAGCAGCAGCCCTGGGCCGGGGGACAGGGGCTGCCTGTGCCATACCAAGGTGCATCCTCTTCCTGCCCTTGTGGTGCGGCAGCAGCATCGGCTCGAACTCCAGGTCTGGGACAATCATGGGCTCAATCCGATACGCCACCGGGTCAAACTGCACAGAGGAGGGGGACAGTGGCCAGGGCTCATGGTCCACGTGTCCCACGCAGGGTTGCTCTGGTTCTTATACCTACGGGGTGGAAGATGTTGAAGAAGCCTTTGCAGGTGGGCAGGCTGTAGTTGGGGTCGATCCGCTTCACTCCTCGCACTGTGAGAAACATCCCAATGGGAGAGCCAAAGGCAAAGAAGATGGTGGGTTTGTAGTTCAGCTGGGGGTAGTTTGCCGAGACCTGAGAGAGGGAGGTTCAGATTTGTTCATAAACAGTCTCTGTGCTGGTGTTACGAGGGTTTTGTGTGTACAGGCAGAGCTCAGCTGTTACCTGTCCTAAGCCAACGTCCCGGTACTGGCAATTCCTGCCCTCGTCTGTGCTGTCCCTGTGCTGGGACGGGGACCTTGGCTCGGCGTTGCATTCACTGTCCCCACAAGCTGCTGAGCTCTGATCCTGAAGCAGCACAAAGGGGTCCTTGTGTCAGCGAGATGGAACGGGATGGGATGGGGTGGGATGAGCACAAGCCGTGCAGAAAACAAACCTTCATCTCTGTCTTGGCGCTGATGTAATGAAGTATTTTCATTCTTGGTCCTAAGGGAATTCCCATTTCTTTAAGGTTTTTCTCTTTGCACAGGAACTGGAAAATAAGCAAGGCAGGTGTTAGTTCAGGAGCAGAGGTGTGATGAGTTGTCTGTGATTCTGTTCCTCCTCAGAGTTGTTTCATGTGTGACTCGGTACCAGAAGATGTGCAGTGGTGGGATGATGGGGAAGAAAAGCAAAGAGCCGTAAGAGCCAGTGAAACAGGGAAACTTCTCACCAGTGCTTGCCTGTCCATTTTCTCCTTCTCAAAAACATCACAGTACTCAGACAGCTCCAGCTTCTTCAGGATTTCTTTTACTCCCTCATTACCCCTAGGGCTTGAGGCTGTCCTGGACCCCTGTGAACAGATCCGTAAGGGATCACGCTTCCTGCTCACCATTTAGCTCCTGTGCAGGTTGGGGTCTCTCCCCTATCCCCACACGGCCACAGGAGCGAGGGGTCAGTGGCCTCCCGTACCTGTGCACAGGGATTGTCCTCCTCGGGATCAGCCTTCTGGTTTGTCAGGAGATCAAACAAAATGAGTGACCCTAGGAAGCAGGCGAGGGCAGAGCATCAGCACCGGGAGGGGAAGAGCCTGAGCCACCTCCTTTTTGGGACAGAAGAGCTGCACCCTGGACTTTTTACACAAGCAGACAGCAATAGGACAAGGGACAATGGCTTTAAACTGACAGAGGACTGCTTTGATTAGAGGTAAGGAAGAAATTATTTACTCAGTGGTGAAGCACTGGCACAGGTTGCCCAGACCAGCTGTGGGTGCCGCACCCCTGGAAGTTGGGACGGGGCTTGGAGCAACCTGGACTAGTGCGAGGTGTCCCTTCCAACCCAAATCATCCTGTGGCTGTGCCCTCCCTCTCCCCTGGCACACCAAGGCTCACAGCTGAGCCCTCACCCAGGCTGTGCCCCGCGATGGACACCCCGCCCTTGAACAGAGGGTTCCTCTGCAGGAAGAGCTGGTGCAGGCGGTTCATCTCTGACGCCACCGTGTCCACGATGGTCTGGCAATAGGTGGAGCTGTTGTAGAAGAACACGTCCAGGATGGTGTCGTTGATGAAGTGACGCAGGCGGTTGATGCTGGGCAGCGTGATCCGCTCCAGGTCACTGCGGGGCAAAGGCAGAGGGGGCTGCAGCTGGGCAAGCCACGGACCCCCACCGCGCTTCTAAGGCAAAATGTAAGTTCAGAGCAGGACTGACTCTGTCTCCGAGGATGTGTGTTGTAATCCAGACCCTCAGCTCATCCCCAGACAGAAGGCAGAGCACAGCCTGTGCTCTTACATTCCAAGAATAAAGAGCCTGTCCTTTCTTCCCCAAGAGCCTGGCCTGCTTTCTGCCCTTCCTGGGGCACGGCAGAGCAGTGCTGCAGTGCAGGAATTGGGTACTCAGTTCCCAGAGGCCTTTAGCGAGGTGTGGATGGCCACAGTCCCTCTGGGATCAGCCAGGGCAAGGCAGAAGCCTCTGCTCTCCAGATGCTGACGGGAGCAGGCGCCTGCTGTGCGCTGCAGAACGCAATGGGGAAGTGCTCTGGGGGTCCCTGTCTGTCCTGCTCATCCCCACCCCAAACACTCAGAGCTTTCCCTGTGCTTTTCCAACAGAAAAGTGGAGTTTCCAGGGACAAAGGCTGCCTGTGCACCTTGCCATCCCCACGGCCACTGGACCCAGGGTCCGTGGGGTCAGACACTTACACATCCACGCCGGTGGAGTGCAGGGAGCTGTGCCAGTTCACAGGCAGGAACTCCACCCGACCAATCTGCTGCTGCTCTTGCGCCTTCTTGAAGTGTGCCTGCAGCATGCTTAGGGAGACGTTCCTGAAATCATTCACTGCAAAAGAGAAGAACTCTTACAGAGATTCACCGGGCTCCAGGGCCAGCCTGTGGCACCAAGAACTCTTAATACGATGAAAGATCATTACGGGGAAATCCCACTGGGGTCTTTAATCTGCTGCTGCTCCCCTAAGTCCCTGAATCTTTAACTAGAGATCAGGGGAGGCTCCATGTCCTGCCACGTGTGTTTCCTGGATTTTCTGCCCCATCTGTACCTCATTCACAGGGGCAGGGCTTTAGTCTGGCAGCCAGAATAAGGTACTTCCAGAAATTTATAAAAAATAACTCTGTTGTAACGGAAAATTGATGATCAAGAGTTGCCTAAACCTTTCCAGAAGGTGGGATTTGGGGGTAAGTGAACGTTCCATTCACACTCCCAGAGTCAGCAGGGCTGGCCGTGCAGCCTGCCGGTGTGTCAGGATGGTTTGATGCACCCCGACAGTGTCTCACACTGCCCAGGATGAGGCTTTTCCTGGCCAGAGCCCTGCGGGCTCGCAGCTCTCGCACCTACCGCACTGCACGATGCTCCTGAAGCGGATGTCACAGGCAGGGCCGATCCCGTGCACCACGAACACGAGGTGATCGATCTGCAGAGGCTCTCCTGAGGAGGGGAGAGAGGAGCTCAGGGCACAGGCACTGCAGATGGAGAGCCTAACAGGGAAAGGACCTGCTGGAAGCACTGCTGCACTGCACTGGAGCCGCCCACCCCTCACCTCAGCCTGTGAAAACCCTTGTCAGTGCCTCGATTTACACCTCAGGGGTGGTGGGATTTCTCATGTTTCTCTTTGTCCTGCCAGACTGAGCCGCCTGCCCTGGGATGGATCTGGACCAAAGGGACAGGAGGGGAAGGTGCAGTGGCTCGTCCCCATTCTGCCACCACCGTCACTCCAGCAGGAGCAGATGCTCCTCGCAGTTCAGCCCTGCCCAGATGTGGGGATCATTCAGAACAAGGAAGGGCAAGAGTAGGAGGTCTCAGTCCAGCTGCCCCATGCCTGATGAGTCACCCCAGCCCAACGGAGCTGCATCTCCCAGGTAGGGCTTGTTCTCTACTTCCTACACACCTCGCTTTGCATATGTGCCTTCCCGAGGGCAGGCACGAATGGAAAATGGTGTAAGTGCCTGACCTCCTCACAGGGACAAGGCACGAGTCTTGAGTGGGAGCTCAGCGCAGCTGAGAGGGGACAGAGCTGACACTTGGCTGCAGAGCTGGGGAGACCATGTGCCCCAGAGAGTCACCAGCATGTAGGTAAGTGATAAACCCCTGTGTCCCTGCCAGGGAAAGAAACTCTTCTCCTGTACAAACGCACATGTCAAGACCTCAGGGGTAATTTCAGGCACTGGAACAACAGCTCTGTGTCTGTGCAGGAGCTGGAAGCTCATCACCCTCCCCCTGGATCTGCAACTCTGCACGTTCACTGATGCTGCAGCTCACTGGGGCTGGGGAGGTTTCTGAAACCATTTGGTTCCTTTTGGCACAAAATGTTTTGATGTGCACTTCACTTAGAGGATCATGGGAGCTTCTGCCAGTCTTTTTGAGCGAGCAGGCTGGAAAACACTTCACAGGGTTGGGTGGAAGGGCGAAGCGAGCTCACCACTGGGGATCTCAACAGCGATGTTCTCCACTCCTCTCTTCACAGTCCGGGGCCGACCTTGTTCCGTGGGGGTGGAGACCCAGTCGTCGGAGCTGGCAACAGGGTGGTAGTGAACCATCAGCTTGGGAACAAGAAGAGCCTGTCAGTGACCTGAGAGCAGAGACAGCTCTGGCTACAGCAGCTGCCGGGTGACACGGGGCGGTACCAGACTGTGCTGGGCAGAGCCCTCTGCACAAAGCAGTGCTGGAAAGAAACGTGGAGCTGTTGGCAGACTTGGCTGCCATTGCCTCTCCTCTGGTACAGGCAGGTGAGGGGAATGCCATTGGGACAGACACATTTGAAGGGAACAGCACAAAGAGATCCAAGGGGATGTCCTTGCTGGTCACCACAGAGATCACCAGGCCCTGCTCACCTTTGGGTTGTGCAGGATAATCACTTCTCTGTTGGGGGACTCCAGCTTCTTCTTCCACTCATCCAGGGTCACGGCAATCATGTAGGCTTCCTACAGAAGAGAACACCCTCTGTGAGTCAGCTGGAACATTCCCATGAATGTTTAACCTCCTGGGACATTCCCCACCCAGTTTTCAGAATCCCTTATCAACACTTTACAAAAGAGGCAGAGAAATCAGCTGGAGGAGCAGCAGGGTCATCCCAGGATCACCTGCTGACACTGTTTAAGAATTCCCAGCTTTGACAGAAGCAGCATCAGACTTCCCCATCAACTTAAGACTGTATTTTTAGTATATCAGAATAGAGATTATTGCAAAGATGTGTACTTTTATACATCTGTTTTCGTCTTCCCAGAGGAAAGCCTGGCACTTTAAGGTGTCGTGGAAGGATGCACCAAGGCCGGACGAGGTCAGGGGAAGGGGAGGCCACGGCAGTGCTCACAGTTACATCAATCAGCTGTGGGAATGCCGTGCCAAAGCCTCTTTGGAGTTCATGTCCTCAGGCCTGACTGTGGTGCCAGTGGCCTCATATGAGGTTTGGGACATCAGAGACAGAATGTGACAAGGAGAAGCCGAGATGGGAACAAACAGGAAAGGTGCGTTTACCTCCAGTTCCTCACTGAAGGACTCCGAGTAGGGAATATACTTATTGTCCTTGTCTCCCTTGTAAAACCACGTGCAGCGCCGCACTTCAGACACCTCCTCCTCCCAGTACACGGCAACGCGCTGCCGCGTCCGCAGGTGCACATCGTACCTGCCCCCTGACGTCGGGACAATCACGTCATCCTGGTCTTTCCCTGCAGGAATCAAGGCCTGGAATTAATCACAAGATGCCTGGAACAGCGAGTTCCCAGAGGGATGAGGCTGGAGCATCCCCGTGGGGAGCACACTGGAGCAGGTCTGAGCCGTGGCAGCAGATGCCGATGTTCTCTGTACCCAAGTTCAGGGAGCGGTGGCAGTCCAGAGCAGTTCAGAGAGCATCGCGGGAGAGATGCCCCGAGTCAGACTTCCCCAGAAGCAGAAGGTAAGACAAAAACATTACACTACACTGTCCTTTTCTCTGGATCAGGCACACACTTACACAGCCTCCTCCTGCCGTGCGTGGAGGGTAAAAGTGGATCTGTGGCCCTGGGAAGTGCGTTGTGTAACAGTGGGGGTGCACCAGGGTCTCCTGTCTCTAAGCCATTCCTCTCTGAAATGGAGGACTCTCTACAAATCCCAATACTGACCTCAAACTCTGTGAATTTCGCTGCCTTTTGGATCTGCCAATTGCTGGGCTTGTGGCACAGCACCCCGTGCCAAACTGGGCCAGGCAGTGGCACTGGGGATGGGCAGCACAGCCTCTAATCCGAAACTTCCTGGGCGAGGGAGGACGGGAGCCAACCCTTGGGCAATCGGAGCTCTGCCTGTGGCAGCAGCAGGTGGCACAGATGGTGATATTTGGCACGCAAGGGCCTCAGCACAGGGCTCGGAGCTGACCCCCACTCCCTGCTCCCACTGCAGGCACCGCTCTGTGCTTCCGCACAAGGAGAATCTCCCACCGGAATTCCTGCAGTCCTGCTAGCACTCTCCAGCCTCACCAGAGAATGCTTTGCAGTATGATTATATATAATTTAGAGCAGTATCCATTGAATGGGGTCAGACCATTTCATGCATCCAAACAGCTCAGTTATTGGGAGCAGGCACATGGCCAAAAAAGGTCCCAATTTAAAATTCCTCGAGGGAAAAGCTAGCATCCCCGGTGGAAGCCAAGAATGCGCCCAGGAAATTTTTCCTTGGTACCCAGACAGTGCCTCCCCCAAGCCCGCACCTGATGCTCCCCCGTCAGCCTCCCCAGGCCCTTTCCGTGGTGATTTAAGAGCAGGGCCGTGGCTGTAAAGCCAAAGGGTGACTGACAAACAGCGCTGGGGAGCTGGAGGCCGGGGGGCCGCGGGACCCCCGCCCGTGGCCGAGGCTGTGCCCAATGCCGCCCGGCGCGGCCCGCCCTGCCCTACCTGCGCCGTGCGCCTCCTCCAG
>VZRL01005849.1:271996-288827 GCA_013397895.1 Origma solitaria | reverse complement strand
GGCTGTCCGCGGGCTCCGCTCGCGGTTCCGTAGGGAGCCGCCCCGTGGGCTGCGGTCCCGCGCGGCGCTGCCCCGGGGCGGGGGCTCGGAGCCGCGCGGGGCCGTGACCGCTGCCCCGCTCTCGTTTCCCGCAGAGAAGCACCTGGTGCTGCTGCGGGACGGCCGGACGCTCATCGGGTACCTGCGCAGCATCGACCAGTTCGGTACGGCCGGGGCCGCGGGCGGCGGGGGCAGCTCCGGGCATGGGCAGGAGGGCCCCGCAGTTTTTCGAATGTGGTTGTGCTGTGACTTAAACACTCGCCTGTGTGTCGCATCCCCGTGGGCTCCGTGCTTCGCACAGGTTTTTCCCAGAAATGGAGTTTCCCTTCTCGTGGTTGCATCCAGCGCTGATGCTCTGGCATCGCTTTTTGAGCAGAAGCAGCCGGGAGGTGTTCGTCCTCCAGCCAAGCACTCGGTGCTTGCCCAGAACTTGCAGCACCAACATCAGCATCATCTTCTCTGCTCCCGTGGGCTCGGGGGGCTTGGTGGGCTCAGTGCTGGGGTCTGAGCTCGCTCAGGGGTGGAGAGAGCCGGGGGGTCTGAGCTGCCTGCAGTGACCCTCAGAGCACCCACCGAGTGATGGCAGTCACTGCTCTGAGGCTCTGGGACAGGACACTGTGCAGAATTCGTAGCGGAACATAGGTGGTTTTCTGTCTCTCTTGTTGCTGCAGCAAACTTGGTCTTGCACCAGACTGTGGAGCGCATCCACGTGGGCAAGAAGTATGGGGACATCCCTCGGGGCATCTTTGTCGTGAGGGGCGAGAACGTGGTTCTGCTGGGGGAAATTGTAAGTGCACAGCTCCCGCTGCAGTCTGGGACTGAGCTGGGGGTGCTTGTGGCTTGTCTGTCTGTCTGTCTGCTGTGAAATGTGGGCTGGAATTGGAGCCGCCTCCAGGGCTGGTTCAAGCTGAGCCATCGCAGAAATGCCAACCCGCAGGGCAGAGGTGCCTCCTGGCACTGCAGCCCCTCTGGGATGAGTGATGGATGAAGAACAATGTGGAGGGAGCTGTGGGGAAGCTCCAGCCTGTGTGTGGCATTGCTGGACGATGTCACTATTGGTTGCCTGTTACTTCTCTGCTGGCTCTGCACCAGGGGACACCATCTGGGATGGGCTCTGGAGAAACTGAGCGCTGTTTGCTTTGGGGTCCCCAGGAACCCCTCCCAGGACTGTCCTGGGGGTCTCTGCTCATGTCCCCACCCCTCAGAGTGCTTCCAGCATCTCTATCACCTCTGCCCTTCGAGGGGACTCGTGGCAGGTGTGTGGGCCCAGGTGCCTGCAGTCCAGGGATGCTGTGCAGAGCTGAACAGGTCCTTTCTCCTGCAGGACCTGGAGAAGGAGAGTGACACACCTCTGCAGCAGGTGTCCATCGAGGAGATCCTGGAGGAGCAGCGGGTGGAGCAGCAGGCCAAGCAGGAGTCGGAGAAGCTGAAGGTGCAGGCGCTGAAGGAGCGAGGCCTCTCGGTGCCACGGGCAGACACACTGGATGAGTACTAACGCTGCTGCCTCTTTATTGCAAGGAGCAAGGGCTGCTCCGTGACCCGCCTGGGCAGGGACAGATTTCCTTGGACAGGCGGGTTTTATTTTCAGATTGTATTTTCCGTGGTGCTGGTAACTGTGCACAAATCATGCCTTTAGTCTCCTTGCGGAGAAGGAGACGAGGAGGGCCCAGCGCACTGGGAGTGCGACTGTTTGTGTTTGGGAGGCAAATCACTGCTCCTTGGGTTTGTTTGCTTTTTCCTCCTCACATGACTCTGGGTGAGAGCTTTCCTTGACGTGTAAATAAATCCTTGATCCTGACATTGATGGTTTTCCAGTATTCTGGTCCTGACAGTTCCCCCTCTTTCAGAATGAGCACTCCTCAGGCCAGCTCTTGTCCCCTCCATGTGCTGCACAGGGAGAGATGGCTCTTGCTCCTGCCGTGGGCTGGGCTCACTCTGGGGGAGAGCTGGAGCCTTTGGCAAGATCCTTCACCCTGGGATGGGGAGTGGAACCTGGGTACCCCAACAAAGACTACCCGTGCCCCCCAGCCAGGCTGTGCCACTCCCCCCCAGTTGAGCCCACTAATTACCGGCTGAACCCACTAATTACCTGCTGATGAAGAGCTGCTGTGCCTGGGGCACCACAGACCCTGCAGTGCAGCCCCTGCTCACTTCAGTGCTCCGGGGAGCTGCTGCAGCCGTGTCAGGTTGGAGAGCCCTTTGCCCTGACTGTGTCCCGGCGCTTCCGTAGGTAGGAGAGTCCTTGGCTGTGGCGCTGGGTCAGGGCTGGCTTTGGGCCACTGCCAGGCTCCAGGAGCCTTCTGGGTGTGGGCAGGGAAGGGCAAACCTCTGCAGGGCCAATCCTTGGAACCTCAGGCTGCTTTCCTGGGCAAAGGGGGAGCTCCTTGGGGGAAGAGTCTGTGCTGGGTGGACGGAGGACAAGCCCAGCTCTGCTTGCTGGGGCTGAACACAACTATCCTGGAGAGCTGAGAGCTGTTGGGGCCAGTGCCAGCCCCCTCCCACTGGCCCAGGGACCACTTGCTTTGGGGGAAAACGTGTGTCCCCCATTGGGCTTGAGTGGGTGTTGTGAGTTTGGGCGTAGCGAAGGTTTAAACAAGAAAATGCAATTTCTTGATTTAATAAAATTTAATAAAAAGCATTTATGGATCTGGCTCCTGTGGCTGGAAAATCTCTGGTGGGAGAGGGTGGCTTTTTGAGGGTATTTTTGCTGTCCCTGTCGATTTGTGGAGTGTTTTGGGGTGATTGCAAGGGGAGAAGCCCTGGTGGGGTGGTCCCAGCCCTCCAGCCTGGGGCTTCAGGGGTGTAAAGACCTGGGGCTGTCCTTGCTGCGCTGAGCCTGTTATGTTATCAGGGGCTGGTGTGTGACCTCTGTGGGCACCGGGGCTGTGGTTTGTCTGCGCTCTCCAAATAGCAGCACGGGCAGCCTTGGAATGGGGGGCACACCCCCTGGCCCTGCTGCAGCAGGAGGGACAGGGTCACCCCGACAGAGCCTGCCCCTGCTCCAGCCTCTGCCATGGGAAACAGGCTGGAAGAGGGGAATGTTCTCGAAGGTGGCTTGGCCAGGCAGGGTGGGGGACTCGGGGCAGCCTTGGGGTTCCTGAGTTCCTCAGCCTTCACGCCCTGGTGGATCTCCAGTGCCTTTGGTTGGCATCAATTCAGTTTTTACATTTTATACATTTGTGAATATTTGTATCTTGAGCCATGTGATTTTTAAGTGAAAAGCTCAAATGGAGCTGTGTGGTTCAGCCTGGGGGGTGTCTCAGGGGGGCTATGGGGGCTGAGGTGTCCCAGTTAATCAGATCCCCCTGGGGGTTCTGAGTGCCTTTTGGGGTCTGTGTCCTGCTCTGAGGACTGGTCCCCTGGAGCATTTCCCTCGGGTGCTGTGGCACAGTGTGACTGTGCCTTTGTCCCCTTCTGAGGGGCACAGGTGGGGTGTGCCCCTCCAGCCCCCCCAGCCTGGAGCCAGGGGGGCAGCTCTGCGCGGGTTGTTTTGGTTCTTCTCACAAACAACTGTGTGTCCTTGGGCCGAGGCCGAGCCGGGAGCGGCTGCTCCATCAGGATAACAGTCCGGGATGGTTCGGAGCTGGGGCTCTCCGGTCCCTGGTGCTGTGTCCCCCTCGCTGGCAGGGCAGGGGGGCTGTGGGGGGCTGGGGGCAGTGCACAGCTTTGGGGTGCTCTGGTGTGCCTGAGCTCTGCTGTCAGAGCTCTGCATGCACTCAGAACTCTGGGCTGGATATTCCCAGCTGCGACTCGGGATTTCAAACCCTCCTGGGTTTCCCTCCCCACCGTTTGCAGGCAAGTGGGAGCTGGGGGTGAAGCCCAGAGCCAGGGAGAGCATGACCCGGGAATTGCACTTGTGGGAGCGTGGCTGCAGAGAGGATTTCCCAGTAAACATTTTGGGAAGGGATGCTTCTGGCTCCCTCCTGGTCCCTCCAGCATCTCCACATTGCTGACATGAGCTTGAGGTGTTTTCTGGCACACAATGGAGAATGGCAGCCCTGGCGATGGAGAGGAACGTCCTGGGGAGCAGAAGGACCATTCTGGATGGAGAGCAGGACCCAAATCGTCTCGGGAAAGCTGGAGACAGGCAGGGTGAGGCTAAGGGCTCCCTGGGGCTGGCACAGTGCGGGGGTGACCTCCCCCAGGGCCAAGTTTTTGCAACAGGGGGAGGAAGGTCAGGCTCCCTGCAGGAGGGTGAGGGGCTGACGTCAAAGGAAGCAGCTGTGATTCACGGGTTCCTGGGAGTGCTGGTCTCCAGCCCATAATTCATCCCAGAAATGTCATTTCAGCCTTGAGCATTATCGCTGCTCTGCTGTGTCCCACCGCTCCCAGCCCTGGGGTGGATAACAGGGCCTGGGGAATAGGGGGGCTGCCCCTTGCTTCCAGTCCCAGGCTCAGCAGCTCAATGTATTTAATATTCAGCTTTCTCTGGGCTGTCCGGGTTCTAGTGCACGGCATTTGCTGAGGTTGGGCTCAGCATGGCTTGTTACTCCACGATGATTGTGCTGTGAGGTGGTGGTGTCCATCATTATCCCTCATTATCCATTATTGTGCATGATTACCCATCAAAGGTTGCACTCGATGACCTTGGAGGTCTCTTCCATCCTTAACGATTGCATGACTCTGTGATTATCTGTCACAGATGATGATCCCTGCCATGGATCCCAGGTCCATGCGCAGGGATCGCCTGCAGGACACGGCAGGAGGTGGTCAGTGGATGGTCAGATGGTCAGTGGATGGTCAGATGGGCACTCTGCCTCCCTGCTGCCCCTCGGCACTGCCCGGGGCTGTGGTGCTGCCGTGTCCCCCACGGCCCAGCCCCGCGCCATGGCGCTGGCCCGCGGCCCCGGCAGATGCGTGGGGAGCTCCCTGTGGCCTTGGCCCGCGAGGCCCAGCCCCGAGTGACGGCTCTTATCTCGCGGCTGACGGAGCAGAATCCTTCAGCCCCTCGTACTTAAGGCTGCGCACAGCGGGGCTGGGGCAGAGCAGTGCTCGGCACAGACGGACAGACACCGCTGCCACCACTGCTGCCACTGCCAGCCCACGGCTCCGACCCCGCAGGGAGATGCTGCCAGCCACGTCCAAGCTCTGTGCTGCCATCTCCTACCGGCACCTGCGCAACATGACCGGTGAGTGTGGCTCGGGCCGGGGATGGGGCTGGGGCTCGGGGGTTCTCTCGCTGCTGTCATGGGCAGAGCCAGAGCTTTGTTACAGAAGCTCCTGTTCAGTCACAGGCTGCAGAAAGGACTCTCTGAATTCCTCAGAGTGGCTTGGGGATGTTCTCCCCACGCTGTAGCATGCTGGGTTTTGTCATTTACTGTCCCTGCAGCCCTTTTCACCACCAGTCCTGTCACTAGGGCCTGAGGGGCTAGATCGTGTCCCTGTGACCAGCTCTGGGTCACACTCCCACCGGCTGTGAGGATTTTGTCCCTCTGTGCTCGGTTTCCATCCACTTTCCTGGGCACTTGCATGATGTTCCTCAGTATTTCTGCTGCTGCGTGGCTTGGAGCTGGAGCCAAGCTCAGGATTGCTTAGGACAATGTGTGCCAGGGCAGTGCGATGGCAACCAGGTGTTCCCTGTGCCTGTAGGGACTCCGAGATGGTGGCAAGCGGAGACTTTTTCCATGTTCTGTGTTTAATTTGGAGAAAAAGCCCACGGCTAGGCTCCTGCAGTGAGGTGCCGGAGGGTGACACGCTCTCTCCCCCAGGTCTGAGGAGACAAGCCGCCGTGGCCATCAGCCAGGAGCTGAGCAGACTCGCCTGCCGCAGCCCAGGACCCAGCGCCTGGATCCACCAGGTGCGCAGGAGGAGCTCCTTGCTCAGTAAGTGACGCCTCAGGGGGTCTGTTCCTTCCTGCCATGGGACTCCACCTGCCTGAGAGTGGGCTGTGCTTCTGCTGGACCAAAGGCAGAGTGGGAAGTGGGTTTAATCCCCATCGCCTGGGCACAGAGAAGGGTATTAGGGGTAGATAAAGATCACCTGGCACATTGTGCTGTTCTGCACTCACACCTGCCTTTGTCCGGTCCTGGCAGGCTCAAGGCTGGAGGAGAAGCCCTTCAGTGAGATGGAAATGTCTTACATCAAGCAAGGAGAGGAAGCCCTGCAGAAATCCCTCCGAATCCTCGAGGACCAGGACGACTGGAAGACGGAGACGGTGGCGGTGAGTGCTCTGCCCTGTGGTGCTGACTGGGAGCACTCCCGTGAGCAGCTCTGGTGGTAATTCTGCCATTCCATCCCCAGGGAAATGGAGACAAAGTGCTGAGCAAGGTGCTGCCAGACGTGGGGAAGGTGTTCCGGCTGGAGGTGGTGGTGGACCAGCCCCTGGACGCCGTGTACGGAGAGCTGGTGGACAACATGGAGCAGATGGGAGACTGGAACCCCAACGTCAGAGAAGTCAGGGTAGGAAATGTGTGTCACACACGTCACAGTCAGCCTGTGTTTTGTCAATTTTCCTGAGGGTTTTTTGCAGTATCTGTGTTGCTGCTGCAGCAACAGGTGAGTCTGGAGCAGCTTCTGTGTGACTAATTCTGCAGAAAATGCTCTTTCCTGCAATGAACAGCCAGTTCTGCTGTAAACTGGGGCTGATCTGGAGGAGAAGTAGCCCCAAGGCACAAGGAATCAGGGAAGCAATAAGGGAAATAGTTTTTCATTCAGGAATTGAAAACAGGTCTGCACCTGGGGGGTGAGCAAGTATTTGGAATTATTGTCACTGTAAACACCAAGTTTTTGTCACATCCTATATTTGAACACCCAGTAACCAAATGCAGATTTTAGCTGTGCTTGCAGAGAACACTTCAAATGAAAGTTTTAATTCTAAACTGCAGATACTGGAGAAGATTGGGAAGGACACGGTGATCACCCATGAGAAGGCAGCCGCAACCCCGGGGAACATTGTTGGGCCGCGGGATTTTGTGAGCGTCCGATGCGCCAAGAGACGTGGCTCCACCTGTGTCCTGGCTGGAATGTCCACAACCTACGGAGCGATGCCCGAGCAGGAGGGGTTCATAAGGTAACACCCACTCAATGAATTTACAGGTGTGCAGGGAGGGAGATTCCCACAGGGAGGGATTTACTGTGGGCCCAGAGTCACTGGGCTTGTCTGGGCAGCAGGAGCTGCTGAGGGAACCCCAAATCCCAAAGTGCATTTTTGAGGCTGAGAAGTCCAAGGCTGGATCTGACTTTGGCCTCTCTCTCTCCACCCCCAGGGCTGAGAACGGTCCCACCTGCATGGTGCTGCGCCCACTGCCTGGCAGCCCGTCCCAGACCAGGCTCACGTGGCTGCTCAGCATCGACCTCAAGGTACCTGGGGCAGGCAGCAGCGCGGGGGAAGCCAGGGGCTGTGTGAGAGGCAGGGTCTGCTCACAGGCTGCGTCTGCTCCTCTCCAGGGATGGCTGCCCAAGACCATCATCAACCAGGTCCTGTCCCAGACACAGGTGGACTTCGCCAAGCACCTCCGGCAGCGCCTGGCCCAGCCCGTGCCTGTGACCTGCTGACCACCACCTGCTGACCACAGGGCAGGGCTTGGTTCAGGGGCAAAGTAGGCAACCTTGTCACTTCAATTACCCAAGGCCTTTAACAGCAGATTCCACTAATTAATACATCGTTTCAATCAATAAATGTAAGGGTTTATTTATTGAAGCTCATCATGTAAGTGCAGGACCAAAAATTTAATTCCTGCGGATACTTCACTGATCACGTGCTGGCCCAGTCAGCCAACTCCACCCTCCCTAATTACTTTCAATGAATAAATAAAGCTTTAATTAGTGCTGTCTACAATTAAAGGTCTGGGCTAATTAGTTATTAGGGAGACACCTGATTGAGAAAGTAAATCCTCAGTGGGGCAAACACAGGCCTGACCAAACCTCAAATTGTACTCTCCCAAAACTCAAACACATTGCTTACTTAACAATTTTGTTCCCTTGCCCCCTGAAAGCAGCTCTAATTTATTTTTTCCTGTACAGACACACAAGAAGTGTCAGATTATTTATTCACCCAAAGCTCTGCAATGATGATCATTGGCAGGAGGCTCCATGCAACTCCTGCGCAGAGGGAATCTTCAGCTTGAAAGATCTCCTAGTGTAGCTACTTGAAATGTCACTTGTAACAATTTACAAGACAAAAACAAGAATAAAAAGAAGAGTTAAAGCCTTTATTTTTAAACTGGTTTCCAGTTTGTGGGGAAAAAAATACAGTTTGGACAGAAGCCCAAATTTCATTCTTACATGCAGCCGTCTCATTCGAACAGAGCCGTCCTGGCTGGGAGCTGTTGGTTACCATCAGCCCAACACACCTGAGCACAGGTCCAGCTACAATCTGACCTGTCACAGCCCAGGAGAAGGTACTTCACCACCCCATTCTCCAGCAAGTGACACTCCAAGGGGATTGGGGCTCCAAGAGATGCTCCGAAGTAGCATGAAACACCCCAGAACTGCCTCCCAGTGGCAGTGGAGAGGGGTGAGAACACACACACAACACCTGCCAGCCAGGGCTGCATCTGCCTCAGCCTGGTGGGTCCTTGGCTGATCGCTGAGGGAGAGATGGATGCTCCTCTGCAATAAATGCACAGTGTCGGGGGTTTATGGCTCCCAGGGGGGGCTCCTCCTGCCATCCACCTCTGTCTCCACGTGGTACAGGACATCGGCCAGCGTGTGCTCCACCACGGCCCCCCAGCCCATGTCACTCATCTGCAGAGGGAAGCACAGTTAGCTCCACACCTGGACAAAGAGCACCCATTCCAGGGCTGTTTCCCTCCTGGAAACAGTGTCGGGGGGAAAATTTCAAGTGTTTCCTTAAACAATGCAGCCCTCTTATTGATTAATGGGGCCAAGATAGCATCTACTATTTAATTAAAATTTAATGGCTTAATGGGATGATTTATTGCCCTTAAATATTTTTAAACATAATCCTTTTGGCTACACTATCCAGGTACTGAGACTGAAGAACAGGTACAGGTGTGGTATGAATCACATCAAAACAACTTTGATTTGAGGCTCTCAAATGGGCGGTGGGGGAAGCTTGAGTTTTACTTACAGGATGGTAAGTGATGTCTCTGGGTGGATACTTGAAATACGGCCCAAAGTTTATAGAAACCTGTGGAAAATATGTTTTCATTAGATCTAAAAACCAGGAAAATTTCTTTGGCCCTCCATCGTTGTCCCCTCCTACTCCTGAGCCTACCCACACCCTGTGCAAGCCCACAGCAATTTGATAATCTCGTTAAACATGTGAACAGCAACACTGTTCGACAGTCACTACAATAACTCCCATCCTTCCTTTTCACTTGGCACACTCCCAGAGTGCCCATACTTCGTGCATTACTGAAACTGATGGCTTTAGGATTTCTTTCAAAGACCCCTCACTTACCGTGCAGCCTTTGTACAAAGAAATAGCAGGAAAATAAACCCCCTCAAAGATGTCCTTAAAGGCAACTCCTTGGTTGACACCGTTCTTGAAGAATATGATCTGAAAAATGAAGGGGTTTCCCACTGATGGTGGCTGTCAGGACACAGCAACCCTGACACGATTAATTCCTGCTCCCTTTCACTCGAGCCAGGCATGAGCTGAAGTGACAGCAACAACTCACCTGGCTTCCAGGGGCTTCCTTCAAGCTCTTCTCTGCTTTGTCCACAAAATCCTTCTCTTCGAAGTACAAGTAGCTTTTGAATTTGATCAAAGCCTGAAATAGCAGCAAACAACATCAGAAACAAGCCCAAAAAACTGTTACCTGTCATGTGCCCTGCTCGGGGACAGGCGTGCCTGGTGTCAGAGTACCTGTGAGGAGTGATTCCCACAGCTCAAAGATTTGAGAGCCAGAAGGGGAAGATGAAAGGAGATGTGGGCAATTCCATCCAGGAGTATTTTGCTTTCTTGAGATCAACACTTTGGACCTCTTCCCTATGAACCACGGAGGTACCCAGAGGCAGGATGGGAAGGATGCACAGGCAGGGGCACGAGTGAGGCCACAGCAACTTGTTTTCCATTTATCCACCTGCCAATGCTTAATCCAACAGTGAACTTGCACCTCACCTTGTCTTTGTAGGTGTCAGGCAGGGATTTGGCCGTCTCAGTATCCTCTGGAAGGCTGATGTAAAACCCCAGGACATCGCCCTGTCCGTAGCCAGAGGAATAGTGTTTCCCTATAGACTGGTGAAACTTGGTTCCCTTTTTGCTGCGCCAGGAGTAACTGAACTTGTCATATCCCAGAGGGGCCTGGAGGTTCCCTGCAGAAACAAATGCTTTGTTGTGAAAAGACTGAGTGTACTAGGAGCACCTACTAAGAAATATTTGGTAAAAATATTTACCCAGGGGCTGTGACCACCCTAATCTGGCAGCTGTGTCTGGAGGCATCTCATCCATGGAGATTTCGAAGTACCAGGCTCCTTTCCGCACGCCATGCGAGGCTCGCACCATGGAATAGCCCTTCTCGCCAATAACAGTCAGTCTGTCATCAGAGATCTTCAGCTGGGGAGCTACAGGGGAGCACACAAGCACTGATTTGTGATTTTTAACGTGCTGATGTCAAAAAGCAAGTGAACACGCAGAGGTGGATTTCACCTCTGCACCTCTGAGAGCAGTGACACCTGAAGCATCACTGACTGGTAACGAGAGGTTACTGAGACGCCTCTGTAAGGAAACAAAACTTGTGCAGATTAATGAGCTCTGTACCTCGGTCGTGCAGTGCCAGGAGGACTCGTTCGTACAGGCAGGCCCTGTACAGATCCCCAGGAATTGGTTTTCCTGCCCAACAGTCCAGCTCCAGCTTTTCCGGGTCGGGTGCATGGGGGTCAGGCTCGGCCAGGATGTAGCGATACCCATCCTTGTTGAAGGGGTGCTCCAGAGGGTACCCATGTGGGGGGAGGCGCTGAGCCGAAAACAACGGGTCACTGAAACACAGAAACTCCACGCTGGCATCTCCCAGATGCTGTTGCAGGTCACCCCAGGACACCCCCTGCAGAGCTGTCCCTGCTCAGGGGCTGCACACCCGTGTCTGTGTGAAACAGAGCACACATTCACCTGCACTGCGAGCCCACTCATCCACGGCAAATCATTTACAGCCTGTGACCCATTAGCAGCAGCACAGGGCTCTGCAGTGACCCCCAGACACCCACCCTCACCCCTGCACCTTTGTGTCACTTCACTCCTCTCACCTCCGTGTTTTCTTGGCTGTTCCTGTGGTCCCTCCGTCCTGCTGCTTGCGCTTGGCTCCTCGGCCCTTCCCGCTGCCCCCGGCAGCAATTCCCCCTGCACACAAACCAGGCATGGTAAGGAGCTGCTGCTCAGGGAGCACCTGCATGCACGGAATCTCCAGGGAGAGAGGGGCAGAGGCAGCCAAACCAAAATCAGCTCGTGGGCTCAGGTGCCTTTGTCCACAGTTAATGTGAACCAGACTTTATTGCCAACGAGCACAGCAAAATCCACAATTTTCATGTGGCTTCTGGTCAGCTTTTGAGGTGTCTAAATTTGGAGCAGAAGCGAAAGGAGACTCAGCAGCAAAACAAGCTCAACTTGAGCTTTTAATGTGAGAATTAAGAATATTTTCTGCTATCATAAGATTTACAGGCAGTAGCACCAGGATCCACTTCAGGGGCAAAATAATAATAGTAATAATAATAATAATAATAATAATAATAATAATAATAATAATAATAATAATAATAATAAATTATAATGTATTTTCTATTATTATTATTATGATGATGATGTTTCATGGAGATTCCAGTCACAGTTCAAATCTATTTCTGCAGAAGCAGCAGAAACCCACCCAAAAGCACAGCCACCATCCCAGTGACCCTGTGCTGGTGGAACACTGACACCAATCAGCAATAAGCACCTAATGATCAACTTCCATCTACAAAATAAAATACACTGAAGTTGAGGAACAATGAAAAGCAAGAGGTGTTTCTCTTCAGTACTACTGAAGTCAGTTCTGTGATTGAACAGCAAATCAGTCTGAACTCAGCACTCAATTATAAAACTGTAGTACAAGAAAAGCTACATGTCACGTTCAGTCAAAGTAATATCAGTATGTTCCAATAAATTGAAACATGTATCCATTTTATCATCATGCTATTTCCAAAGATATTGCTGTTGATTTTTAAGGAACGCTAGGGAAATCTCATGTACTGCAGATAAACACCTTCACGAACCACATTTGTGTGGTAACTAAAAATCCAGTCAGCTCTTCCATTACCAGCATTCCCTTACAGTGTAAGGGATCCAAACCATCCAGGGAATGCCATATTCTGCACAAACATGACCTGATCCAGCTGCACTCGCTGATTTCAGTGCAGACAAAACATTCCAGCTCTCCAATTTGTCAACAATTACTTGCCCAAACCATTGCATTTGTAAATTTCAGACCAATTATTAAAGCATTAAAATTACAACATCAGGTCAATTGATACAGAATAAAAATAAATATAAGTGTAAAATAAATAAACAAAACGTTTAAACCAGTCAAATAGGGCAGAATATGGCAATTAAAAGCTTCTAACTACTAAAGATTAAAGAGTGGAATTGCTGGTTTGTATTAAAGTCTGACTGCAATCACATCAGGGCACGCTTTCATTTTTAATTGACTTTAGCTTCTAAGAGAATTGAGCAAAAAAGCTTTGCAAACAGCAATACTTAAGTTTTAGAAGCTGAAAGGTAAATATTCACCTCCCAGAGAGGCTCCACCTGCAAGAACAGAAGTGGCACCACATGTTTGTCAGTCTCCCAGAAATTAAATAAAAAACAAGCAGTGCATGACATGGAAACAGCACACCTGAGATACCTATAACCTGCTTTAGAAAGTCCCAAATACCTCCTGTCTGTACTGCTGGGATGTGCTGAATACAGATTATTAATACATAAACCCATCAGCAGTTCATTTACTGCAGTAAGGTCACCATGAGTACCCTCAGGGAGAAGGAAAAGCTGATAGCACAGGAGTCATCCGCAGAAAGGAACAGCAAAACACAAGCAGTGAGCACAAGAAATTTTATATTTTTATATATATATACATATATCTCTATATATGTTTTTATATATATATACATATACACACACATATATATATATATACATATGTATGTAATTATACTTTCTCCAGCTACTTTCAACTCTCAGGGGGAGGGAAACTGGAAATGCAAGTAACACAAGGAGATAAATTAAAACTATTCTAGGAGCCAACTGACAACCTCAGCTTTCAGTGAGCATCTCAATTTATCTGGTCACCGAAAAGAAATAGCTGAACCTTCCCAAGAAGTCAAGTTAATCTCACTATAAAAAGGTACAGTGAGACTGTTCTGAGCATAAGCACAAGCTCAGTTCACACGACAGTTTAACTGCACAGATGCCCAGAGGACTGGGAAATGCAGCCTAATCCCAAATACCCAAACCCTTCCTTAGTAAAGAACTTACCGTTTAAGCTTCCACTTGTGGACACGGCATTGTTCTGTTTCTGGTTGTCATAGGCTGGACCGATATTAGCAAGATCCTGCAAAAGATCAAATAATCTGTGTACAGCAGACTTGGTCAAAGGGACCACTCCGAGCCTGAGCAGGGCACTCCGGGTGCTGCAGCTCCCACCCATGGCTGGCACAACACAGGCTCGCAGCAGAGATTTGCCTCCTGACTGAGCAGAAGGTACCAGAGGGACCCACCACCCCTCCTCTCAGCTCCCCACCTTCCCCCTGTCTCTCATGACATACCTGGTCTAGAAGCCCAAATTTGGGGTAATCTTCCTCTGGGTCTTTACTGCCTGGGTCTGGATGTTCTTTCACCAGGAACACGTCTCTTTCTTTACACTAAAACAGCAAAGTTTTACTTATGCAGGGTAAGATCATAATAAATTCAAGTATTTAAATTCCAGTATTTCCTATTAATATGTGTTAGGTACATCAGCTGCCTAAGAAGCATCGGTATCTTCACCCTCTAGCTCCAATCCCAGCCCTCAGCACACACCAATGCCAGAAAACCAAAATTTGTGGGAATTCTTCCATGATTTACCCTCAGTTCTTACCATGGTTTTGACAATATTGTTGGGCCAAGTCATTTTCCCAGGCCTCTGCCGTGTTGTCATACACTCCCAGTATTTATCAATAAAGGGGATAATATCCTGTAACAACAGAAAACATTTGTGTGAACTCCTCCTTACTGACACCGCTGACATGAGCCCGCAGCGGTTCTGTAACAGCCAAACCTTATCCTTTGAGAACATCGTCTTGGGGTGCTCATCTTGTGTCCTCGACTGCCACGTGAGGTTGGCCAAAGCACTAAGGCACATTTCCTTGAGATCTGAAAAACAAGACACGCCAGGGCCACAATTACCCTTGGTGGGAAGATCAGACACCCATGTACACAGCAATCACCTCGAGTAACTGCAAAACTTCCCAAATTCTATCCTGACTCAACCCTCACTGAACACATTTACACCACCTTCATAAATTAGTAGCAAAACGTTTTTAGAAGATGCCACACATGGTTGCTAATATGGGATTTTTGGTCATCTCCCACAGGTCTCAGCAGAGCCCTCCCATCGACTTCAGACAAAACCAAACCTCCAGGATGATGCTGCACAAGACATCTTCCACTGTGCTTTTCCCAAACTCACTCGCTTGTTTCCTCAGGAAGTAGGTGTTCCCGCTGTGGTGGCACACATTGCAGTGGAAGCTGTAGTTGGTCATGAAGGGCAGACACGACCTGGGGAAAAGCAGCTTTGTCAGGGCTGGGTTCGCTGTAATTATTACATCAGGTTAAGGAATCCCAGAATCCCTGAGGCTGGAAAAGACCTCTAAGATCATCGAATCCAACCTGTGCCGGATACCTACCTTGTCACCAGCCCAGGGCACTGAATGCTGCATCCAGTCCTTCCTTGGATACCTCCAAGGACTTAGACTCCACCACCTCCTTGAAGGTCCCCCCCTGAGCCTCCTTTTCTCCAGGCTGAGCCCTTTCCCAGCTCCCTCAGCTGCTCCTGGGGCTCCAGCCCCTTCCCCAGCTCCATTCCCTTTCCTGGACATGCTCCAGAGCTCCCCAATGTCCTCCTTGCAGTGAAAGAAAATTAATTATTCTTCACTACACTGGGTTAAGACACTAATTATTCCAGGCTAAAACCCAATAACTCCTTCCATTCCTGAAACCACAAACATCTTACAGACTCAGTGGTATTTCATGGGGGTGCTTTTATCACGGGCAGTGCTTTATTTACACAACACACCAGTTCCCAAGTGTTCAAGGACACAGACAGGGCCCTGGTCCCTGGGAACTCAGACTCCAAATGCTCCAGTTTTGTTACCAAAGCCCAGTGCTTACGTGGTGTCGATGCCGAAAGTGTCAGCTGTGAACCACTTAGTGCAGATCCCACACTGCAGCTCGATCTCGCCGAGCTGCCGCGTGTTCTCCTCGTCTCCAGAGCCCCCCTGGACATCCATGGCCTCGGTGCCATCCCCGGCAGCATCCTGCAACCAGAGCAGAGCCAGGAATCAAACAGTGCCCGAGGCAGACAGCACACGGGCTTTGGGCAGGAATTTGCCATTACAGGAATTCAGAGGGAATAAATCCTTTCCCCTAATCCATGACCGCGCTGTGAGCAGGCTGGAGCTGTTCTGTAGACTCAGTTAGTGAGGATGAGCCACACGGGTGAAGATTTAACTTCCAAAACAATTCTTTAAGGAACCGATGCTAGCGTCAATGGATGTTAAGTCCCTCCGGGCGGAACCAACCCCCTCCCTGCCCAGAACACCTACCAGGGGCTCCTTCTCGTTGGCCGACTCGGTGTCCAGCGCCGCGGTGACATCGGCCATGGCGGCGTCGCCCCTGCCGAGGCACAGAGGTCAGAGCGCAGCCCCCAGCGCGGGCCCCGCGCACCCAAGGGGCACAGCTGGACCGCGGCCCCGGTGTCGCTCGGGCCGAAGGACCCCCCCGGGGCAGGGCCAGGACCCCCATCCCCGTTCCCATGGTAACGGGGCCAGGTCCCGCTGAGCCCTTACGGCACGGGCTGTGCGCGGTCCCTCGCGACCGCCTAGGGAGGGACATACCCGGTCTCGGCGTCGGTGACGGGCGGCTCTGGAGGCGCCGGGGGCTCCGGGGCCGGGGCTGGCTCCGGAGGGGGCTCGGCGCCCTCGGCCGCNAGCGCCCGAGAGCGCGGCGGGCCCGGGGAGCCCAGCGGGCGGGCGGCGCCCCCTGCCGGCGGCCGCCGGGAGCACAGCGCGGCAGGAGTGACGTCACCCTGCACGGCCGTGACGTCACACCGCCACAGCCCGGGCGCGAGGTGCGGGGCTGGCAGAGGGGCAATGAACCAGGAGCGGGTCCCAGGTTCCCTGAGCACGTTTCCCCCCGGGAAGGATGAATGCTGCCTCTCTGGGAGGCTGGCGGGGGCGGTCCCCCGTTGGCACCCCCACCCCAGAGAGATTGGGGTCCACGGCTGCCCCAAGGCCTGCTCCCTTCTCCAAGGAGCAGGGCAGGATTGACTGGGGTGGGCATGTGCCTAGGTGACTCGTCCCCAGGGGTTCCGGGCTGTGCGGCGTCCAGCCGCAGGGACAGAGGGAGAGAGGGGTGGTGGTGATGAGCCCAGGAGGGAGAGAGGGACGGGGAGAAAGAGGAGTGGAGGGATGGATGGATGGATGAGGCTGGAGGCAGCGAGGGAAGGGTGGGGAGGAGGAGAGGGGGAGAAAGAGTAGGGTGAGGGACGAGGGAGATGGAAACGGGGAGGGATGGCTGGGAGGTAGATGAGGGTGGAGGGGAGGGAGGATAGAGATAGGGACGGAGGGATGGGAAGAGGGACGAGGAGAAGAGGGGAGGGGGCTG
>VZRL01005849.1:260738-271660 GCA_013397895.1 Origma solitaria | reverse complement strand
CCCGGCCCCGCCCCCCGCCGCGCGGCCCCCCGCTGATGCTGCAGCTGCTACGCGCGCCTCCCGCCCCGCTCCGCGCCGCCGCCGCCGCCGCTCTCAGCCTCTCCCCACACGGTGAGTGGGGCCGCGGCCCCGGGCATCCCTGTCCTGGGACTGGCACAGTCCCCGGGGCTTGCAGCGTCCCCGAGCATCCCTGTCCTGGGACCCGCGCTGTTCCCAGGACTGGCACCACTCCCGGGCATCCCTGTCGTGGGACCAGCACTGTCCCTGGGTCCCTTACAGTTCCCGGGCAGCCCTGTCTCCGGGATCAGCACCGTCCCTCTTCCCGGGACTGGCACTGTCCCCCAGCATCCCTGTCCAGGGATCCCCACTGTCCCGAGCGTCCCTGTTCCCAGGACCAGCTCTGCCTGAGGCTCTCGCTGGCTCTCAGGTGGATCCAGCTGCTTTCTCCCGACCATCGCGTTCCCACGGTAGGGACCCCCCAGCTCGGGCACCCCTGGCACCATGTCCCCTCACCATGCCCTTGGCTTTCAGGCTCCCTGCAGAACGGCTCCCGCTGGGCACTCTCCTTCGACATGTCCTCCCTGTCCAGCAGCCAGGAGGTGAGTCTGGCTCAGCTCCGTGTCCGCCTGCCCAGCCTCTCCCACGCCCGCAACGTCTCCCTGGACATCTACCACAGCCAGCGGCGCAGGTGCCAGGGAGATGGGACCTGTGCCCACCAGCTCTTCCTGGGCACCGTGTCTGGCAGCCCCTCTGCCACCCAGGCCTCCTGGAAAGTCTTTGAGGTCACCAACCTGCTCCGGTCGTGGCTCCACCAAGCTGTGGTCACTGGGCACCACAGTCCCACGGGAAAGGGGCAGTGGGAGGTGAGTGGGTCGGCTGCCCCCGCCACCACTGCCCTGAATGATGCCAGGGATCCAGCCCTGCCCCAGGATGTGGCAGACAGAGTCCTGCTGCTCGTCTTCTCCAAGGACAAGTCTCCGGGAGACCACAGCCTGATCAGGACAGCAGAGACCTCCAAGTACATCATGCGTGACAGCAGCTCCCAGGGTGCGGGAGCGCGGCGGCACCGCAGGAACAGGATGGAGAAGCAAAGAATCAAAGTGAGTGACGCTGCTGCAGCCGTCCCACGGGAACAGGGCAGAGCCCTGTGCAGGCGGGTGGACATGATGGTGGATTTCGAGCAGACGGGCTGGGGCAGCTGGATTGTCTACCCCAAGAAGTACAACGCCTACCGCTGTGAGGGGCTGTGCCCCTCGCCCGTGGACGAGACCTTCAAGCCCACCAACCATGCATACATACAGGTAAGAGGGGGTTGCTGTCCCCGCATCCCCCGTGCCCCCCACACTCCCCAGCCCCTGCCCATGGCAGGGGATGTTCTGCCCTTCCCGTGTCTCCCACAGAGTCTGCTGCAGCTCTACAAGCCCAACCAGGTGCCGTGTCCCGCCTGCTCCCCCGTCAAGATGAGTCCTCTCTCCATGCTCTACTATGAGAAGGGCGAGATCGTCGTCCGCCACCACGAGGACATGATCATTGAGGAGTGCGGCTGCAACTGAGGCCAGGAAGGGGTACATCTCTGTCCAAAAGTGCCCAAAGGATCAGCCGCCCAATCCGCGACCACTGCACGGACCAGGGCATCTCTGAGGGCCACACACCTGTGGGTTGGCAAAGCCCTGGCTGGGCCAGGGGAGGAGTGGGGTGCCAGGCAGTTCTGCAGCGCTGCATGGCCACAGGGCCTGGCTGGATCCAGGCTCCATGCAAATAAGGCCACCAGCCATCTCCCCGTGGCACCAGTGGCAGCTCTGGGGTGATCGGTGCCGCACTCTGGGTGTATTTGGGAGCTGAGTTGCTGGTGGCTGCTGTGTCTGGGATAGAAGCAGGAGATGAGGTGCAGGACTGGAGCACAGCAGCATCACTCCCTGCCGTGAGACATGGCCCACGGCAATGCTGCTTTTCCCAGCCATGGGAATCACCAGCAGCCACAGGGTCTCAGGACACTGCAGCTCCCGTGTCTGATCATGCTGAGCATCCACACCACTGGGATTTTCAGTCTCCCTTGGGGTTTAGGCATTTCTCCTAAGAATTCAATTATATTTCTATTAAAACGATCAGATTTCTATTACAACTCAGACGAGTGTGTTACCCAATGTCCAGAGCCCCATGTGGCAGCTCTTACAAATGAGTAACCACAGCTCTGCTCATGCCTTTTCCCCCCTTGCTGGATGGGGTGGTAGTGAAAGGGTAACAGCTGTACAATTCATCAATAAATTATATATATATTAAAAATACCCATTGGATTCTGCTGATTTTTGCTGTTGATGGTCTGCCGGGGTATGAATCTCCCCTTCTCTATGTCCATCCATTGCATCCAGAGCTTCTCTCTGCTCTGGATCATCTCTGGCTGCAGCCTCCTGCCAGAGCAGGTGGGTTCTGGCTGCTCCTGAAACCACCAGAGCAAGGGAGTCCCTCCAACGGTGCAAAAGATGCTCGAAAGCGCCAAAGCTCATGTGAGATAAGGACGAAACTGTTCCCACCCTGATGGGATATTGCTCAAGAGCAAGGGAGGCACCTGCAGGCGTGGAAGGGGAAGCTAAAGGGATTTTCCTCATTTATTTACCCCCCAGAGATAGGGGAAGGGCTGTGCCCTGTAACAGCAGTGAATTCTAAACCATGTGGTCGGTCACCCACCCAGAAGAGTGATGGGGCTGGGGGCGATGCCCGGGGTCTTCAGCGCCCCAGGGTGACCTCACGGCAGCCCTGGGAAGGGGAAAGCTCCTGGGCAGAGGGGATCACCCCGGGGTTTGACCGAGCTGCCCCCGCTGCAGCCCCGGCCGTGGCCCTGGGACCCCCAGGCTCACAGCTGCCCCAGGGATGGGGACACGGCACACGCGTGGGGAGCCGCTGGTGACCCCACGCCAGGAGGGAACGGGCGGGTGGCCCGGGTGGCTGCGCAGGAGGGGACAGGGGCCACCCCCATCCCGCCCCTCCTGGGAGCAGCAGCCCCGACTCCACATCCCCAATCCACATCCGAGCCGGCGGATAAACAAACCGTGTCTGGTGTTCCCCCGCTCCAGCAGACCCTCCCCGGGGCCGCTTACATATTCCAACAGCTTTCACACTGCGACCATCCCGTCATTAGAGGGTCATTTGCAGGAGCTGTCAAGGGTGGGCCGGGGGTGCGGGGCTGACCCCCGGCGGGAGGCAAAGGCAGGCAGGAACCTGCACATCTGTGCTCTGGGTGATGTAAAATTACATTATTCTGCTTCTCTCTCCACGGTTTCGCTACTCCTGCTCACAAACGGTTCCAAAGCAATAGGATTCACTCCCCCACGCCCACCTCGGGACCCCCTGTCCCCCCAGCCCCTGCCAGACGCTGTATCTCTGCCATCTCTGCCCCTCCGTCACGCCTCCTTGGAATCCAGCAGCGGGTTCAAAAGTTGTGGCAGGGCAGGGGGAGGCAGCAGCCGTTCCGTGGGAAGAGCAGGGTGGAAAAATAAAGGCTGAGATTCCAGGGCTGTAAGGAAAACATCAAAGTGTGGACAATGACAATAAAGTCGGGTTTAGGCAAGGCTCTGCGGGCTGTGAGACCTGCGGGCTCTGTGGGACCTGAAGTGAGCAGGGAGAGCTCTGGCCCTGCTCTGCCCCAATCCACATCAGATGGGGGACAGAGGGAGCCCAGACACGCAGGACAATAAAGTCCAGGGGGACAACCCCAGCCCTGCCACAGGGTCCTGCCTGTGACCCTTCAGCATCCCAGGGCTGGGGGGAACTGGCAGGGTTCTGCTCTGGGCCGGGGGGACAGCAGGCACAGATTACTTTGGACACGCAAAAAGGAAAGAGTGAAAACAAACAGACCGAGAGGTCTTATCACGGGCGCAGGGCGATATTTGTACAAATGGTGCATTAATGCACGAGCTGGGTCAGGCAGGTGGTGTTTGTCCTGTGACTGGGACACAGAACAGGACACAGGGACACAGAGCAGGACACAGGGACACAGAGCAGGACACAGGGACACGGAGTGCGACACAGAGACATGGGGCAGGACACAGGGACACTGGGTGTGCTGCTCTGCCTGCTTGAGACAAAAAGGGGCTGGGATGGGAAATGCAACGACAAAGCCAGCTTGTCCCTGGACCTCCCCAGAGCATCCCAGCTGTGCCTCAGCCACACACGACTGCCTCCTTCCCTCCTTCCCTCCCTCCCATTATGCACAACTGGGCTCAGCCCATGGAAAAAACAACTCCGCAGCCTAGGAGTGCGACTGTGGGGTGAGGAACAGACTGGTGAAGCAGGGATCTGCCCTGTAATGCTACGCTGCTCCTTGCAAGGCTCAGGCAAGCTTGGAGAGCTGCAAACATGAACATACGCAGGAGATGGATCCAAAATTGTCTGGTCGAAGGACGCAGCAGCTGGGGGTGTGAGGGAGGGAGTGCAGGGTGAAGGACCAGAGCAATGGGATGCTGAGACCACACAACGGGTGAAAAGGTTTAAGGCATGGGCTTAGGACAAATTGCAGCAGAGCAGATGTCCATGGGTGTCACATCACCTTGTCATATCCAGTGCTTTGGTCACGGCTCTCTCTGCCCCCCACAAGTGTCCTGATGTGCCCATGGCCCCAGGGCCCTGCACCGGGAACCCAGCAGGAGCCCTGAGCCTCCCTGACAGACCCCGGTCACACCTGGCCAGGTGTTTCACAGGGTGTCCTCCCTCCTTCTGAATTATCAGCTAGGAATTGCTGTTGGAGGCACCTGACGCTTTGATGCTGCCCCCGATCTGCATAAGCAGCAGATACCGATGCAAAGCTGCCAAAGCTGCGGGGGCATAGACAAAATACTTAACACTTCCAGCACGTGTTACCTCTCCTGCAGGTGGGAGGGAATGGCATTTAAGAGCATTACCTGCAATACCTGACACCCCCAAAGCCAAGCAGCTACTTTTGTACCGACACCAAATCCCAGTACTGCGGGGCTCCTGCTCCCGGAACAGCCATGGCAGGCCGAGGCTGAAATCAGCTCATCTTTCCCCCCTGGATGTGCAACCCTTTCCTTGGGATGGCACCTCTGCAGGGCCCCAGGGCCACCCAGGCCATCCAGGGTGACCAGACCCGTGTCTGCCAGCGAAACCACAGTCCTGGGGGACACAGTGGGACACTGCCCAGACACATAGTTCATAGAGGGTGACACCCCCTCCTGCCAAGAGAGGTCCTTGTCCAGGAAACCTGCTCGCTAAGGGTTCCATCAATCCAATCCTTCCCATTTTAAACCCACACTGGAGACGTAATTCCCAACGTTTTGGTGAGGACAGAGCAGGAGAATGAGCCCCAGCACAAGTGCAGGGATGCAGTGCCTGCAAGCCCTTCCCAGCCTGTCACAGCTATTTCAGCCTTCCCTAAAGAACGGGAACTTTGGGGACATTAACATCAACAGGGGAAGTTTTCCTAAACCCAAAACTGCTGCTGCCCCTGCTGAAATTGCAGCTGGGGGTTGCCGTGACAGCATGACCAAAGCAGGAGGGCTATGAGGACATGAGGAGCGGGACTGCAGCTGCACCATAATCCAGCAGTGCCATTTTAAACCAAAACCACCATTTTAGCACACAAAAAAGTCAGTTCCAGATGCGGAAGCTCCTGTCTAAACCCTCATCAGAACCAAACTGATGGAACTGAGACTGATTAAGTCACACCTGAGGGCAATAAATTTGGATTTGTTCCCATTAAGGTTTCAGAGAAACTCTTAAATCTTATCTTAGAGAAATGCAGGTTTATCTGCAGCAATTGCTTTGTTCTGTTACTCATTATTGAGGGCTTGCATATCTTAATATCAATGAGCTTCATTAGCAGATATTTAAATGCTATCTACCAAACCTGATTTGCACAGACACTCCTTGTGCCTTAGGAAGTCTGAGGTTCAGGCTCTGCCCTGATAGGGATTCTCCTCCTTTGAGGTGCCTTCACCACCCCCCTCAGCAGTAACACAGCAATGTGTATTACAGACTGCCCAGGCCTTATTTACCGAACCTCACTGAGGCTAAAAATGAAGATATTTGCTCGGGGGACCCAAACAGAACCTTCCCACAGCAAAAGTAACTTTCTCAGATGAAAATTCCCCTCTCAAACCCAGACTTTCTTTCTAACCTCCCCACAAAACCCTCTTCCCCAAAGCTCTTCTCCCTGCCCACTGCATGATAAAAAAGAGAAGCAAGGCTAAAGCAGCATGGAAATTTCAGCATGGATCACAAACCCAGGCAAGCACGTACCAGAGAAATCCGCTGTTTCAGGAAGAAGGAATTGCAGTGGAGAAGCTGGCAGCTCCTTTCCTTGCCTGGCAGGGCAGAAGGCAGCTCAGAGTCAGGGGCCCTGCAAGTGCCTCCAGCTGAACTGATCCCAAATATTCCCACCTGCACCCTGAGCCAGCCCCTTGCCAGGCAGGCAAGAGAACACACCTTGTGACAGGTGTGTTCATCTGGAAACACTCAGGGGACAGTTTTTGCCACAATTCTGGCAGCAGATTTAGCACAACAAAACTTCCCCCAGGGACCGGGTAGGACACAAGGATGTTTGGCCCAGCCTCAGCAGCACAGGATGATGCACAGAATCACCTGATCCGTTTTAAAGCCTCAGATCAGTGGTTTCTTGCTGGAATAAGGGACAGAAGCCATGTTTATTGCATTCATCTCCACACCGGGAGACTCCACATGATTTTTATTTCTCCCTTATATTGCATTTCTGTAACTGTTACAGTATTAAAATGATTAACAAAAAGCATAAAACTGGAACCAAAACCAAGGGGTGAGTGTCTCCTCCGGCATTCTGAGACCCGGCCCCTGGAACTCTGCTCTCCCGAGAGAATCAACTGCCTTTCCCAGGAGCAGGAAGGCACTCAAGGCATGGGCTGCTGGAAGCCTGGCTGGTGGGAATCCTCAAGGTAAGTCCTGGTGCTTCACTGGATCAGCACTCTCTGGGCAGGTACGTTAGATGTCCATGTCAAACTGCTCTTCCTCACCTGTCGGGAGGGACAAAACCACAGATGAGCTCTCCGAGTTCCACATTAAATAGCAAAGATTTTAGTGAAGGAATGTCTGGAAGCTGTGCTTCAGAAATGGGGGAGTTTGGGCTTAAAGTCTGCATTCAGGCATTAGGGTTGGTGTGAAAACCATCTTGTGAAGCTCTTGTAAAGGTGTCAGCTGTGGGGGATGTCCCTCAGACATACCAGAGCACAAGTAGAAAAAAATGTCATTTAAATAATTTATCCCTAGCCCTGGACTTCCTTGTAAGAAGGAATGACAAGAACCACATTGAGGACAATCCCTGGTACAAACACCCACAGGCATATTTCACAGCCATTATCCCAAGAGCTGCTCCCACAGCCTGACAGGAACCAGCGAGGGCAGCCAGGAGCTGTCCCTGACAACAGGGATTTTCTGGGAGAGTCACAACCCAGCACCCAGCCTGCATTTCAGGGCACCAGGGTGGCCAGTGAGCCACTTCAGGTCACATCAGTGTGTCAGGCAAGAGGCAATCCTCACTCCAGAAAGATTTTACTTGGAGTGACCACACAACAGGAGCCTTCAGATCTTTATTTTTAGAGAAAAGATAAATACTTGCACTCGGTAGGTTCAAGTTGCTTCAAGAAATAACCTCAAATAACTTTAAAAACAATTCTTCAAGGGCAACATTGGCTCGTGTTGCTGCAGCAGGGCCTTGGTGAAGTGTCCCCATCACAAAGCAGGGTCAGAAACAGGCAGGAGGAATTTACAACTCAGGCTGATATTAAAAACCCCAAGTAAATCCTGCTCTGAATTGTAACTTGAAACTCCAAGCAGCTGCAGCATAGCCCAGGACAGGGAGAGGCAGGAGCAGCTGCCCCTCTGCTCTCCACAGGGCTCCTAATCCAACAGCACCTTCCCAAATGCTGAATTAATGGGAATTATATCAAATTACACCTAATAACTGCAAAAGTCACATTGCTGGGGCCCACAGCAGGATCAAACAACCACGAGAACCTTGTTACCCTGTGACACTGAGCCCACTCTGACTTTCCAAGAAGTTATTGGAGCATTGACCACAGTTCATGGGAATCTCCTGGCTCTGTTCCAGCTCTGGAATTTCTAGGAACCAGCAGCGCACCTCACAGCTTGTTGCGGTTTTGCTGCCTGCCCTTACCTGCGCTCACTTTCTCCTCACAGTTTTGGACGTGGTGGTTTTCAAGCTTCAACTCCTCCACGTTCGGGCTGGTGACGCCTGGAATGTCCGGAAGGTCGGAGGGGGGTGTTTTGGCAACCGGAGAATTGCGGCATTCCATCAAGAACTTACGGTCATAAATAATCCTGGTACCTGGGGGGGGACAGGAACATGGTCAGGCGTCCCTGCCCAGGGCGGGCTGGGGGAACGAGATGATCTTTAAGGTCCCTTCCAACCCAAACCACTCAGGGATTCTGGGATATTTAGGTGGTAACTATGATGTAGCACTGCACTGCTCAGTCTGTGTTACCTTACACAAAGCCAGGTGAATTAACACTGTATTGGCCCCCGAAGGTGAGGCATCAGGCGTCCAAAGGCTGCCAGCTGCTGCCCAGAGGGAACACAAGGCTCCCAACCCCACACAGGGTTAACCAGGAACCACCCAGCTCCAGCCTACCACAGCCAGCCTCTGGGCATGGATTTCTAGGAACACCACTGAACACCCTGTTCCTTATAGAGCAATTTCATGGAAAAAGCTCAAAAACCACAGGCAGAAAAGGGATCCCTCTAAACGGCCCACAGCCTTAACCCAGAAGTGCTGGAGAACAGTGTTTGCTTCCCAAGAGAAGGCTGCACACCCCTCTGGATCAGGTATATCCTGCTCTGTTCCAGTGGGAAAGTCACTTGTCCTTGCGCCCTCCCCAAAAGTGTTAACTAAAGTACACACGTGTGGGCAAACAGCTCCTGTTACCATCTGTCCTGGAACAATCAACTCCCTTTGGTTTGAACACTATAAATACAAAATAAATATGTAAAATAACACGTCCGGGTGTTGTGTTCCAATGAAGTTCTGCCAGGGAGTTCTCAAAACACTGGAAAACTTCTCACTGACGATTCTGAACTTGAGTTGCTTCAGAAGGAGGATCCAATCCAACAGTCAGCTGGATGGGAGAAGGGTGTTAAATTCCTGGGAAGCTCGAGGAAGAGGACTAGGACAGGGATTCCTGGAACTGCAGCTCATGTACCAGCACTGGGAGAACGGAGCTTCCACATTCCTGCAACAGCCTCACGCCCAGAGCTCCTGAAAGCAAAGGGCCTGCGGACAGCTGGAGCAGGACAGCCTGGGCAGGACACTCAGCTGGAGCAGGACACCCAGCCAGGGCTGTCACAGGCACAAACAGACTCCTTCACACGTCCAAAGCCATATTCCCAGCAGTTCCATGGTGCTGTAAGGGATGCCAGGCTGGGTTTAGCAGGAAAACCCACTTGTCACAGGATGCTCTGCTCCCTGAAAGCCTCACAAGGCTCATACCCTACATCCTCCAGCAGCTCTGAATCGTCCCTCCCTTCAGCATCCAAACTACAGCCGCGGGGTGATCCCGCAGCAGGGCCGGGCAGCACACGGTGTCCCCAGACAGGCTGGGACAGCCCCGAGCGCAGTCACAGCGCGGTCAGGAGAGCTCCGTGGGCGCTGCCAGGTGGGCACACCCAGCCACAAACACGGCCCAGCTTCTCCTCCCGCTCCTGACACTCAACAACTCCCCCGGGACAAAGAGCTGATAGCCCCGGAGGGCTCATTACTCCGCACCGCTAATTGCTCATTTCTGTAGTATTACTCATGGCAGGGGAAGCCTCCCACACTCCAACACAATTCCTGCAGGTGCTGCTGGAGCCCTTCAGCCATTTGCTGCTTTCAGAGCAGGGAACACATGGCCGAAACAACTCCAAACCTCAGCTTTTCTGCACACACAAACCCCAGTGAGTCAGCAGTGTCACTTCCCCTTCTCTCCAAATTTTAACCCCTGGAATCCTGTGGTAGGTCCGAGGGACCAACAAAAGCTTCTTCCCCTCCTACAGTTTGTTCTTTTGGCTGAACTTCAAGCACGGCTTCACCATTCCTGCTGCTCACATCCATGTGGACAGGGAGGCAGTGCCATGCGGCAGCACCAGGGGAAGAGTTCTACAAGATGCGGAAAAAAGTCGTCCCAAGACCCTGCTCAGGGGCAGCAGAAGCAGCTGGAAGTCCCCACACTGACTCTGAGCTAGGTGCCATCACCTGCAATTGCGACCACTTCTCTTGAGGCCAAACTGCCCAAAATAAGCACCCAAGGAGGAGATGGGGACACAAAAGCTCTGTGATGGAGGAGCCCTTTGCAGAATCAGTTTCTTACCCTTATTTGAGGATCAAATCCTTACAGATCCTCTCCTGGCAGCTCTGAGGCTGCACAAGACTTGCAGCACACAACGAGAGAACAAGCCCATGGCCTCTTTGCAGCAGTGGAGAGCTGTGCCTCCAGAATTTGAAGCAATTTGGGATTAAAAATAAAGAAAAAGGCCCCAGGGTTTACTGACTGCCAGAGAAAACAGCAAACATTAGAGATTAGAATTAATCAGTAACCTAAGGGAGGCTGGGGCTGCGAGGCTCCCGAGGCGCTGCCGTGTTCCCCAGCACGGACACCGGGGCAGGTGCTGTCCTGCTGCTCCAGCCCCCAAACCCCCCCGAGCCCCGGGACAAAGGGGGGGCTCCGCTCCCCCTCCTTCTCCCGGGACAGGAGAGGAGCGCTCCCCCCTCCCCTGCAAACCCCTGGTCAAACCGACGGTGCCCCCCGGCGTGGTGCTGTAGTCGCCGGGCGGCAGCGGGGCCCCGTCGGGCAGGGCGAGGCACTTGCCGGGGCCCGGGATGTCGCGACTGGGCGTCTGCCCCTGGCAGCAGCGGCCCGACATGTCGGGACCGGGAGCGGCACCG
>VZRL01005849.1:232786-247680 GCA_013397895.1 Origma solitaria | reverse complement strand
GGGCGTGAAGGTCTGTGAGGAGCCCCAGTTTCTCATGGAATGTCCCTGTTCCTTATGGAAACCTCTGTGTACCACGGGCATGTGTGGATCTGGTGGGAGACCCCTGTGCCCCCAGGGGAATCTGTGTCTCCCACACACTGGGGGTCACCCTGTGCCCCAGAGGAGTGGGTGACTGCCGGTGGGGGTCTCCTGTTCCCCACAGGGACCTCTGAAGCCGCACAAGTGCCCACGGGGTGACCCCTCGGGGCAGGGTCCCTCCTGGTGTGGGTGAGCCCCCATAGCTGGGGGCCCAGAGAAAGCTTTCCCAGGCAGTCCTGCCTGGTCTTTGGGTTTGATCTTCAAAGTTTCCATGTGAGTGCTCATGCTGTACAGAGAGAATAGCCAGACTGACTCTCCGAAACCTGATGTCCTCAGAGTGCCGCCGCCTTCCAGCAGGGATCAAGCACAGGCTCCGCCAGCCGTTTATTTATTTTTCTTAATAAACGCTTCGCACATGTCAGGGTGGATAATTCCACGTTCCACGGACTGACCCCGCTGCTGTCAGCAGGACACGGAGCCGGGGACATTACTGCCCAGTGCCAGCTCTGTGTCACACTCGCTGCTTTGAACATAAACACGGGACGGTGAAACCCAGGGGTGGTTCCCGGGAGGGTTTTACTGGGAGTCAGCAGCCTTGTAATGTGCTGGTGAGTCACCTTCCTCCTCTGGCTCACCTGAGCACCCGGGATGGAACCGTCACTGCTTGTCAAGGCTTAATTAGGCCGTGGGTTCATTAAGGCTGTGTCAGACACTGCCATGTTTACACTATGGAGCCCCTTGGTCAGCAGAGCTCAGGGCTGATGCCTCGGGCTCCCCGGCGCATTCCTTTGTGTCTGGGCAAAGGAAAATTGAGAGGGAGAAAAAATGAAAATACAACTTTAGTACTCCTGGGGAAATTTCTCATATTTTCCGTTGTTTCCAGCCCTTGATTTCCTGTTTGAAGCCTGTTTTGTTCTTGCTGCCGTGCTGATGTGTAGCCATAAAGGATTAGTTTTATTTGGAAAATAGATGCACATTGAGTGACAGGTGCTCGCTAATACGATAAATGCCATTAATGAGATTTTTTGTGGTTTGGGGGGTGTCAGTCCATGATTTCCTTCCAGCCACTCCCAGGGGTGCCGCGTTCAGCCGGGGCTGAGCTGCCTTTGCTGAACTTGTTGTTTGACTGTGGCTCCCGGGGCACACGGGATCAATTGTGGCACCGAAGCCCTGTGAGCACAGGATGCTCCTAGAAATCACGGGTTTGGAACAAAAGTGCCCAGTGCTGGCTCGTATTAAAGGCAAACGGGTTGTGATTCCTGTGCTGCTGCCTGCTGCAGCTTCAGGGACCGGGCAAAGCCTCAGTCTCCTGGTAAAACCCCTGCCCTGGGTGTCTTCTAACTCCGTGTCAGAGCGTCTGACTGTAGCTTGAGCATTCACTTAGAATCCCAGAATGGACCCTAAAGCCCATCTTGTTCCACCCCCTGCCCTGGGCAGGGACAACTTCCATCAGACCTATTGCTCCAAACCTGGCCTTGAACACTTTGAGGGATGGGACAGCCACAGCTTCTCCAGGGTCAGGGCCTCACCTGCCTCACAGGGAAGAATTTCTTCTGCATTTCCCTCTGAAGTGTCTGCAGCAGATTCCTGAATCCATCTCCGTCAGTTATCCCCATTAGTTTTGAATTGTCTCTGGAGCAAATTGCCTTTTCCTATTCTCTTTGTTGCTTCCAGTGCACCTTTGGAGGTTGAAGTGCAAATCTGATGTCAGGGCACATTTGCATGCTCTGTTTNAGATCGATCTGGCGGCGCTCAGGGACGACGGCGACCGGCGGCACACGAGGTGCGGCGGGGGACACGGGCGGGGGGCTCCGGGGGAGGGATGCGAGGGCTGCTGGGTCCCGCGGGAGCTGGGGAGGAGGATGGAGTGGCCCCTCCGGATCCTGCGGAGGCTGGGGAGGAGGTTTTGGGGGCGTCTCTCAGCCTCACAGGGGCTAGGGAGGGGTTTGAAGGGGATCTGAGCACCCCACGGAGGTCGGGGAGAGTGATGGGGGGGCTGGGGAGGAAGTTGAGGGGGGCCTCTGTGCGCCTCAGGGGCGTGAAGGTCTGTGAGGAGCCCCAGTTTCTCATGGAATGTCCCTGTTCCTTATGGAAACCTCTGTGTACCACGGGCATGTGTGGATCTGGTGGGAGACCCCTGTGCCCCCATGGGAATCTGTGTGTCCCACACACTGGGGGTCACCCTGTGCCCCAGAGGAGTGGGTGACTGCCGGTGGGGGTCTCCTGTTCCCCACAGGGACCTCTGAAGCCGCACAAGTGCCCACGGGGTGACCCCTCGGGGCAGGGTCCCTCCTGGTGTGGGTGAGCCCCCATAGCTGGGGGCCCAGAGAAAGCTTTCCCAGGCAGTCCTGCCTGGTCTTTGGGTTTGATCTTCAAAGTTTCCATGTGAGTGCTCATGCTGTACAGAGAGAATAGCCAGACTGACTCTCCGAAACCTGATGTCCTCAGAGTGCCGCCGCCTTCCAGCAGGGATCAAGCGCAGGCTCCGCCAGCCGTTTATTTATTTTTCTTAATAAACGCTTCGCACATGTCAGGGTGGATAATTCCACGTTCCACGGACTGACCCCGCTGCTGTCAGCAGGACACGGAGCCGGGGACATTACTGCCCAGTGCCAGCTCTGTGTCACACTCGCTGCTTTGAACATAAACACGGGACGGTGAAACCCAGGGGTGGTTCCCGGGAGGGTTTTACTGGGAGTCAGCAGCCTTGTAATGTGCTGGTGAGTCACCTTCCTCCTCTGGCTCACCTGAGCACCCGGGATGGAACCGTCACTGCTTGTCAAGGCTTAATTAGGCCGTGGGTTCATTAAGGCTGTGTCAGACACTGCCATGTTTACACTATGGAGCCCCTTGGTCAGCAGAGCTCAGGGCTGATGCCTCGGGCTCCCCGGCGCATTCCTTTGTGTCTGGGCAAAGGAAAATTGAGAGGGAGAAAAAATGAAAATACAACTTTAGTACTCCTGGGGAAATTTCTCATATTTTCCGTTGTTTCCAGCCCTTGATTTCCTGTTTGAAGCCTGTTTTGTTCTTGCTGCCGTGCTGATGTGTAGCCATAAAGGATTAGTTTTATTTGGAAAATAGATGCACATTGAGTGACAGGTGCTCGCTAATACGATAAATGCCATTAATGAGATTTTTTGTGGTTTGGGGGGTGTCAGTCCATGATTTCCTTCCAGCCACTCCCAGGGGTGCCGCGTTCAGCCGGGGCTGAGCTGCCTTTGCTGAACTTGTTGTTTGACTGTGGCTCCCGGGGCACACGGGATCAATTGTGGCACCGAAGCCCTGTGAGCACAGGATGCTCCTAGAAATCACGGGTTTGGAACAAAAGTGCCCAGTGCTGGCTCGTATTAAAGGCAAACGGGTTGTGATTCCTGTGCTGCTGCCTGCTGCAGCTTCAGGGACCGGGCAAAGCCTCAGTCTCCTGGTAAAACCCCTGCCCTGGGTGTCTTCTAACTCCATGTCAGAGCGTCTGACTGTAGCTTGAGCATTCACTTAGAATCCCAGAATGGACCCTAAAGCCCATCTTGTTCCACCCCCTGCCCTGGGCAGGGACAACTTCCATCAGACCTATTGCTCCAAACCTGGCCTTGAACACTTTGAGGGATGGGACAGCCACAGCTTCTCCAGGGTCAGGGCCTCACCTGCCTCACAGGGAAGAATTTCTTCTGCATTTCCCTCTGAAGTGTCTGCAGCAGATTCCTGAATCCATCTCCGTCAGTTATCCCCATTAGTTTTGAATTGTCTCTGGAGCAAATTGCCTTTTCCTATTCTCTTTGTTGCTTCCAGTGCACCTTTGGAGGTTGAAGTGCAAATTTGATGTCAGGGCACATTTGCATGCTCTGTTTGCTTCCCTTATTTTCCCAATCCAGCTGGTGAGGAGGAAGAAACCAGCAGTTTCCAGGCAGCCTTTCCTATGGGCTCTGTGGAGTTGGGAATTCTGCGGTTCCCTCAACAGACAAAACGATACTGGTGTGCAGCGCTGATAAATCTCTTTGCTGGCTCCAATGTGGTTTAGTGTCACTGAATGGTGGTTGAGGGCCTGTGGGCGGTGGGATTGTGGTTTGGGATGCCCTGGGCACTCACCACACAGAGCTCAACGTTGGGAGGGAGAAGGCTCTGTCTGAGCCATGTCCTTCCTGGTGCGTGCCAGTCACGAGCCCGGAGAGGTGAGTGGAAATCCCCCGCGGTCTGCAAGGCCTGGGTTGGCTCTCTGGTGTTGATTAGGGGTTCCTTGGCTTAAGAGGCATTAAGGAGCTGGAATGAAAGGTATGAGGGCGTGGGATGCGTGTGCAGCTCTGAGGCTGCTGCGCTCGATCCCACTTCAAAGCCGTGGCCTCTGTGAGTGTCAGGAGGAGAGATGAAAGGGCAGAGGAGAGTGGCTGAGCTGAAATACAGGAATTCCATGTTGTGTTTCTGTTTTTTCTCCTTTTTTTTAACCCTTGCTGATCTGGGTTTTAAACCAAATCATACTAATAACTCTCTGTTTACGACAAGAATGTTTTCCTTGGCACCTGGCGCCATGACTTTGACGTCATCATAAGATTAAAGTCTTTCTTTTCCTACTCCATGGGCTGATTTGATTTTTCAGCCATAAGCACCCTCTGTGTTCTCAATTACTGGTGGTAAAAGAAATCTCCTTGTTGCTGCAGGTGGTACAGGCTTCGCTCCAAACCAGGGAAGAAGGAAAAAGAGAGAGGGGAAATTGAGGTGGATATCCAGTTCATGAGGAGCAACATGACAGCCAGTATGTTTGATCTGTCCATGAAGGACAAGTCCCGCTCTCCCTTTGGGAAGCTCAAAGACAAGCTCAAGGGCAAGAGGAGCAGTGGCCTCTCGGACACGGCGTCGGCGATCGTTCCCAGCACGACCCACTCCCCTGCCGACAGTGAAGATGAGGCAGTCGAGAAGGAGAAGAAGAAATCCAAGTTCAAAGCGCTGTTCTCCAAACCCAGCCTGCAGAAGACATCCCTGTCCCAGTCCATGTCGGTGCTGCCCACACAGCAGTCCGTCACCCAGAGGGTTCGGCTTCGGCCCAGCGACTTCCAGTCGCAGTGGGATGAGGAGTCCGAGACCTCTCCGACTTCAGAACGTGAGTATTGGCGCTCGCTGCACTGCTGAGCACAAAGCCTTCCTCCAAAGGGTTATTTACACTTTTCACAGAACTAGTTAAACTCTTCTTTCTGAACAAATCCATAGAAAGTCCCTTCTAGCACAGACGCTGGTTATAATTATTATTAATATAATTATTATATTATAATAATAATAGTATTTCATTATTATTATTATTATTATTATTATTAACAGAAAAGGTTATTCTTGCATCTTGAATTTCTCACCACTTTTTTTTTTTTCCCAGGATCGTTTGAAAATGCCCTGGAAGAGAAGCCAGCTCCTTCTCCTCTGTTTAAATCTCGTAAACCAGCCTTTTTGGACAGCAGGCAGCTAACCCAAGGAACCACTAACCACACCAAAAAGGATGGGCTCTCGTTGTTCAGTGGCCTTAAATCCAAAAGTGATCCTGTTTCCAAGTCTAGTCTGTGCATCAATGGCAGTCACATTTATATGGAAGAGACCATGACGAAGGACAAGACTCCAACCTCATCCCCCTCTCCTCACAACCTCAGGAGGAAGCAGCTCTTCGCTTCAGAGGAGAACCTGTCCTCCAGGTTCACTAAACCACCTGAAGAAATGGGAAGAACTTCTCCTAGTCAGGCTTTCTCTGGATCCACATCCTTGGAGACCTTCAAATCCATGACTCTGCCGTCGTACAAACTGCTCAGCAGCGAGGAGCACCTGGAGAGCAGCCTTCCACCAAGTGTCGAGGCCGTTAGAGAGACCAAAAAACCAGACCACAAAAAGCCTGCCTTGCTCTCCCTGGTCACTGGGAAGAAGGAAACGGTGAAGACCAATGATGCTGAGAATATTCCCGACACGACCCTGCAGAGTGAGGAAAATACAATTCCAGAAGAGAAGAGTGAAGAGGAGGCCAAATGCCCTGAACTCGCAGCAGATCTGGGCAGAGGCAGCCCACCCGGAGACGCTCAGCGTGAGGAGGACGCCGTCACAAACAAGCAGCTGCTCAGCCCTTGTGAGGAGGAACGGAAACCTGAGAAAGCTGCGCCAGCCAAGACCAAAGCTGTGAAGCCCAGGTGAGTCCCGGCTGCTGCCAGGAGTGGGGACGGGCAGTGGTGGTGGCATGTGGCAGCAGGCTGTGTCCTGCCACACCTGGGCTCAGGTGCTGCTCTGCGGGGACTTGCGTGTTTTGTGCTGGCGTTGGGTGCTTTGATAGCAAATAACAACTCCCAAATTCTTTCTCAGTATGAAAAAAAGATGGATGTAGGGATGCTCCTTGTAAGTGATGCTGAAATAGTGGTTCTCTAGTGCAATCACCTGTGAAGGTACTGTAGGGGTGATTTTTCTTGCTGGATCTCTTGCACAAACTAACTCTGTCTGAGCTGTGTGACTGCACAGGGTCTGAAATGCCCATTTCTAACATCTCTACTCTTCCCTACTTGGCTGTGATCTTCCAAAGGTTAGCCTTGGTACCCTTCTGCTTTTGGCGTCATTCACAGCAACACAAAGGGATTTTGTGTGGATTTGTACACATGGCTTTTTTGGAAATTCTGCTCCTTTATCTTTCATACACATATATATATATATATATATATATATGTTTTATACATATATATATGTATATATATAGGTGTGCCCTACCAATAAGGCTGTATTTTGTGTGTGTCCCTAACTCCTCATTTTCAGTGCTTCTCCTGTTTAAATTTCTTGCCTATGAAGTGTTTCATGTACTAATAAACCTGCTTGGGGTGCAAAGAGATGGCGCTTAAAGCAGCAAAAACAAGCTCTGCAGCAGAAGAGTTCCGACATAAGTCTAGTGCTAGTAAAGATGCAGTTAAGGATATAAAGTCTCACAGACAGGGAGAGCTCTCTCTGAGGTCTCTTGCAAGTACAGTTCATCTCCAGTGGCAGAGCTGATGGAGGCTGGTGCTAAAGCTTGTCTGTTCCTGCCTCGTGTTGCATCCGCAAGTGACATGCGAGTTTTTTGTCCCTTTTTGCAGACTGGGCCTGTCTCCAGAGGAGGATCCCAAAGCCACGCTTCCTACTCTTGCACCTGACCCCCTCCCTGCCTTTCTTTCTGTGCACTGGATCAGCAGTGCAAATAATCCTTTTATTTCTAAAGTGGGGCATGAAGTCCAAGTGCCAGACTCTGAACACATCACTAGTCCTCCTGCCTCCCTCACTTCTCCTGCTTTTGCTGCAGAGCTTTGGAATGGCAAGAACCCCTTTACTCCTGAGTGGGACAGGGCATCCAGAGCCCTGGATCCCGACAGCATTGCCCATTTCCCTTCACCCCATCATTCTGCAGCCTCTGTTCCCAAAGTGCCTCCTCCTGGGCAGGCCACTGCTAGGGGCAACAATCCTTTTGCTGCTGACTGGGGGCAGGGTCCCAAGAGCTCTGACGTGGAGACATCCCAGGGTCTCTCTGGCCCACCCACACCTTCTGTCCCCTCTGACTGCCATTTCAATGACAATAATCCCTTCATGTCCAAGCATGGGGGGCAGGCAGGGACAGGTGGCCAAGCTGTTGCTGGTTCTTCCCCTTCCTGCCTTCCTTGTGGTGAGGAGTGTTCCTCTGCAGGACACCCTGGTCATGAGGCTTTAGCTGGCTCTGTGCGTGTGGCTTTGTCCAGTGGTGTCACAGCTGTGCCGTACCTGCTTGGCACCTTTTCTGACTCCCCTTCTGGCCCCCCTGGGCTGGCTCCAGAGCAGCGCTGTGATTCTGCCCACCTGCAGCCTGAGGATTCTTTGGAAAGCAGCAAGCTAGGCAATGGGAAACCTGTGTCCTTTGTCCTTGCTGGATTGCAGGGTGTTACATCAGGTGATGCAGGTTTGGGTGGGCAGGAAGGTGGAGAGCAGCCCTTGGATTCCAGTGGAAGGTTCTGGACGGGTTCAGGGGCAGCAGGAGAGCGAGCAGGGTTTGGGGGTGAGCTGGGAGCAGGGGCTTACCCATCAACAGAGCTCTCTGGTGGCAGCACATGTCCCACCCAGAACAGTGATTCCACTGTGGAGGTCACTGGTGTAAACACCGAGCCCTGCACAAGGGCTGAAAAAGGTTTTGTGTCACTCTCCAAGTCCGGTGACCAATCGCCGTCCCCCGAGAGCGAGCTCAGGGAGAAGCAGGAGACCTGTGGTGGAAAGCGATGGGTGGAATGTGCGCCCATGGTAGAGCCCCAGGCAACTGCACTTGCTGAAAATGAGTCACTTTCTCAAGTCAAACCAAGGCAGGGAGCAGGTGCAGGGAGGGCTGGCAGCAAGGCCCTTGTCCCACCAGAGCCAGCCCCACGGCTGGCTGTACTGCTGAGGAAATCCCCAGCGATCTGCCAGGCTGACTTAAGGGGTGATGTTCCTGCTTCAAGTGATGGTGTAAAATCCACACCAGGGCTGCTGTTACCAGATCACGGAGCCTCAGCTGCTCGTGGGTGCCTCCCTCAAAATGGCGCCTTGGAGACTGTCACCCCTCCAGTGACTCTCAGAGGTAACAGCAGTGACAGGCCTTTAAAAAAGGAAGGGGATGACAATTTATCTGTCAGTCTCACAAATCTCAAGTCTGCCATTCTTGTTCCTGGAGACCGAGGCTTGAAACTGGCCAGTCTTCCAGTGATCCTGGAGGGAGGCTCCGATGATGAGCTGCTGGGGGACTGTCAGGAGAGCTCTGCGGTCGCTGCAGCTGATAAAGGTGTTTTAGGGACTGGAGAGCAGCCTCGAGGTTTGACACCTTTGCATGGAGAACAAAGAGAGCTCTCTGATAGCTCTGCTGCAGCTCTGGTGATCCCGGCCGTGCTGGGAGGAGGAGGAGGAGGAGAAGGGGGAGCTGTTCCTGGTGCTTGTAAGGCAGGCAGTTCAGCTGTGCTGCCTGCTGGAGTTGCTGCTCCCAGGGTCTGTGTCCAGGGAGCTGACTCAGGCTTAGGTGTGATGTCTCATTCCAGGGAGTGTAACAGTCATCTTGAGAAACAAGAGCTGGAAAGGAGTGCAGGTGTTGAGGAGTGTGCAGAGTGTGACTTCTCTGAGCCTTCTGCTTCCTCTTCCTCCCTGTCAAGTCCTTGCCAGCCCGTCTCTTCCTCTCATTCCCTTCTCTCTGACACCCCAAGTCATAGAGCAGAGTCTCCGAAAAAGCCAACAGCCGAGGGCTTCGCAGATAAAGCGGGAAATTCGGGCAAGAAGAAACTTCTCCAGGCACGGGTTTCACCCTCTGAAACGTTCCCTAACCAAACCCCACGGGGTGGTGAAACGGTGTCTCCCAAGCACAGGTGAGACCATGTGGGGGTCACAGCAGGTACCTCTGTGCAGGTGTGAGCTTTGCTTTGCTTTCCGGGTGCAGATCTGTCTCTCCAGCTGCTGCATCTGGCCTGGATCGGACAGCTCTGACTTCCTCTGGGGCCTGGATTTGTCAGGGCCTGGCTCCTGTCACCCAGTGCAGGATTGCTGCTGGCTCCAGAAGGATCTCTGCAGCTCCTGAGGATGCCCAGGGGAACGGCTGCTCGTCACAGCTCTTAGGGGAGCCATTAGGGAAAGTGTAGGTGGAATAGAGTAATTTAATCCAATTGGCAAAACGGACTGGGATTGAGCTGTTTGTCAGGCATGGGAGAATGGTCACCCTGAAAAATGGGGATGCTTCATTTCCTGGCTGAATTGAGCTCCTCAAAGTTAAAGGCAAGCAATGCAGCTCAGGCTGCTCCTGGAGCTGCAGCTCCTGCTGTGTGGGAGTGGTGCCACTGACCTGTCAGCCCTCAAGACTTCCCTGCACAGCTCTGCCTGGGGTCTAGGACCCCTCTGGGCCAGTGTTTGCTGAAATAGAACTAAAATGTGCTCCCTGTGTTAAAATTGGCAATGCAAGTCCTGCTCAGGCAAATAATGACAGCACTTCTTCGCAGCTTGTGGTGTCAGTTCAGATTGGAAAAGGCCAAACACTTGTCCCAGGATAGCAGAAGTATTTGATATGTTGTCAGATCACAAATATGTTCTGATTAGGAAAGTCAGGCTGAAATTCTCTGAGGGATCAGAGTAGCTGCCCTGTGTTCTGTCTCCTCGTGTAGCCTGACCCAGCTTTTCTTCCATGACCCGCATGGGATGTATTTCCCTTCCTCCTGCTGCTCTATCTCCAGTGCCTTAAGTCAATAAAGATAGTAGAGAACTGGAAAATATTTACAGAAACCCTGTGGCTTAGAAATACCTTGTCCTCCTGAAGCTGAATCTCTTTTCTCTCAGGAGATCGAGAAGGGAGGGAATCCTCCCCAGTTTCTTGCAGGTTTTTTAGTCAAAAGATCTGTGTCATACTGGTGTTAGACGTCCTGCCTAAACAACAGAAACTTTTTTTTCCTGTTGCAGACTCCATCCTGTGAAGCCAATGAATGCCATGGCAAACAAATCTCAGAGTAAGAACCTGAATGTCATCAGCACCATGAATGAAAAGCTGCTGGAGATGAGTGTAAAGGTATGGAGGGAAGTGAGACTTTCACTGCCTAAGCTTTGATTTAATTGAAGAATTTGTGTATTCCAGATAGCTGGGACATGAACTTTCTTTTACCCAGCCCCCAAAAGTGCAGACACTCCTTAAATGTTTATTTTCTTGCAGACTGATCTACAATAGAGGTGGTACCTTGTGTTTTGTGGAGGAGGTTCTCAGGCACTGCCACTTCCTCGCAGCAGTTGGGATCAGCTCCGGGATTGAGAGGAGCTTTCAGCATAATCCCAGCCTCAAAAGAGACCTCCAGGCTTGAGGCACAGCTTACATGCCATGTTGATCCAAATGGTTGAGAGCATCCCTGAGTCACTGGGGAAAATCATGGCTCCCCTTATTGTCTCTGTGGTTTTTTGGGAAATAGAGAAGTTAGAACCAAAATAACAGCAGTGCCTCCTCCTGGTGTGAAGGGAGAGGATGTGTTTAGGGATTAGAACTGACACTGCTGTTTTAAGGGAGTTAAAAACTTGCTGTGAGTATTGTGGTGTTCTGATTCCACCTAAATTGTGTGTGATGCACCATGGGAGGGTTAAAAACAGACTTTTCAAAGAGGTAGGAGGAAACACCATAGGCCTGGGTGGGTGTTTCTCGGTGTTTAACCTGAATTTGGCTTTCCCAATCTGTTCAAGCAGCTGCTTTAAGCTTTACCAGGTTTGTTTAAGCAACAGCTGTCCTAGTGCTCGTCTGTGTGTTCTGTTGCTGGTTTGGAATGTCCTGTGTCTGTCCTGACCGTGCCTTCCCTCCCTCCCCAAGAAATACGATCCTTCAGACCCTGCCTATGCGTACGCTCAGCTGACACACGATGAGCTGATCCAGCTGGTGTTGAAACAGAAGGATACGATTACCAGGAAGGATCTCCAGGTGCGGGAGCTCGAGGACTACATCGACAACCTGCTCGTCAGAGTCATGGAAGAAACACCAAACATCCTCCGTGTTTCCATGTCTGGGAACAGAAAAGCTGGGAAGATGTGAAGGGTCTTGGGATGTTGGTGAACACGGACTGAATTCCCACCAGAGGAGTGTGAGGAGCTGGTGTGGAGCAGGCAGTACAGGTTGCGCTGCCCACAGAAAATGACCTTTTTCCTGTTTCTGCCTTGAGCAACTCTTGGATTGATTAATAGTTTCATCAGGTGTTGTAATGAAGTCACCTTATCATATTTATTTTTCATTTTCTTCCCAGTATTTGGGAAGATGAGGCATTAATCCAAAGTCTGGTTGTGATGAGAAGGAGGAGGGTTTTTGATGTGTTTTGCTTCCCAGCAAGGCGCTGATGATCCTTTAGGAAGATTTTTAAAAATGGTTTTGTTTTGTAGCAGCTTTGATAGATCAGTTAATTTTCTTTCTACATCTGAAGTTGTAGTGCAATATAAATCCTCGTACAGTAGAGCTTGAGTATTTGATTGTTTTTAAAACAGTAATTCACTACACTGGAGAAATCCAAAGATGACCCAGCTTCAGACCTGGGCTGTAATTTAAAAGGAATTAATGCCCTGGAAGTTGACCATAAGTTATAAGATTGGAAAGGAAGAAGCAAATCTCAGTTCATCTCATCAGGTGGACATTCCCAAGAGTTCTCCAAGGGGAGTTTACAGGTTTTTTGGAGTAGGAGACAGTGAGGTTCACGGTACGTTTCTTCTATAGGAATGGCATCAATTAATTTGAGCCAAAGGTACGTTTTTAAATCAGAAGTTTTTCTCTTAGTGTCTTAAAATTTCTGCTTTGATGGTGTTCAAAGGAGGGCAGAGGCCCACCTGGCTCTGCTCTGTTCTCTGGAGCAGGGGTGGGTCTCACATCTCGTGCTGTGGGGGAGTTCTGCGACCATTTCCCTTTTACATTGCATTCATTAAACACAAACACCTTGGATTTTGGAGCTGGGGCTCACCTAGAACGACCTTCGAAGGTGATCAGTCTGGCAGTGCTTTTTTCCATCATGCCTTGTACAGCCCAGAGAGAGGAGGGAGCGCTGGGGCTCCCATCTGCTCTGGTTCCTTGGGGCTTCCTGCTCACAGTGGGAGGGAAATCTTGTGGAGCTGAGAGGTGCTGGTTTTGCTGGACAATCAGTATCTTCCTTAGTGTCTCGGTGGATTCAGGGATGTTCTTCCCATCCCATCAGACAGCAGGAACAGCTCATTGCTGACGAGCAGCCACCACAACTTCGCCCACTGAAAACTAAATGGGGCTTTTTTATGGCGAGCTCTTGTCAAAGATCAAAAAAGTCAGATGCCTTTTTGCACCTCTGGGATTTACCAGGGTAGGGGGAGACCAGAAAAGGCTTAGAGGGAAGTTGGAATCCCGACAGAGTGGGAAGCAAAGGACCAAATAGTCATGAGGACCAAAGCTTAAAGCTTTCCAACCTTAATTCTGTGGAAATAAACACTCCTACCTTTGGAAGTTGTTAGGTTGTTAGGTCACCCCTGGCTCAGGGGTGAGTTTCTAACTCAGTTTTTCTACAGCAAAGCACTTTATTGAGGGACTGGAGCAGCTGGGTGGACTCTCACCCTGTGAGCAGTCTGCTTACAATTGTCATAAAACACTGGAAACTACTGGAGATCTCAAATACTGTATTTTTGTAGTGAAGAGCAGTTTAATATATTTGCATGGAGAAGTAAACATTTATTAGAAAAAAAAAATTTAAAATGCTGTTAATGACATTTTTATTCCTGTAAACTGACCTGCTACCAAAGTCTGGAGCTTTTCTGGCAGAGCTGTCCCTCATGGGGAGCCTGACCTCAAACAAGCCTTAAGAGTTGGAAGTCTTCCAAGGCTTCAGGTACTTTCTTTCTCATTTTAGTGTTATTTGAGCAGTGAGGGGGTTCTCTCTTTTCTGCTGTCCTCTCTGCTGTGAATGAAGGGTCCAAAATGCAGGTGGCCTTAGTGGTGGTGGCTTAATTCTGAGTGGTGCTGCTTGGCGTTGCTGAAACTGCTGCTGCTGCTTGTGCCTTCTCGAGTGAGGAAGATGAAGGATTGATTTGTTTCCTCCTCGTGCCTTAGTGGATCTCTGGACAGAGGATCCTGTACCTCACTGATAAACTCGTATTTTAGACTTTATTCTGCAGCTTTCTGATGTTCTGGGTCAGAGAGGAAACTCCGTTGTGCCTTGGAATGGCGACTCAAGGGGCCAGAAACCTGCACTGGTGTTACTGGTCGCTGTAACTGGGCACAAGGGAGCAGGACTGGGCTCCTTCGGGGACAGTCCAGCTCCAACACTGGCTGATGGCAGCACCTCGGCTGTGCGATGCTTTTGGAGCCTGGATTTAATGGAGTTTGCATTGTGTGCATTCCCGCTGGGAAGAGTGCCCTGCACAGAACCAAAGCAATAATATGTGCTCTTAGCAGAGATGAAGCCTTAAAATTTGTAATTCCCTCCCCTGGCAGCCTTTTTTTGCCGGTTCCGGCTGTGTCTGTTGGGGTGAACCCCGAGCTCTTGCCCTGGGGTCGTTCTCTGGGGTGGTTTCAGCTATGGAACCTCTTCCCGAGCAGACCCAGCACTGTGGGGTCACAGCCCTCGACTTCCCCCGCCCCGAAAGCATCGCACAACATACCTCGTTTTTTCTGGCAATACTTGTTAAAGCCTTCCTTTGGTGTGAGGGGGACTGACATTTTACATCCTTACGGGCCTTAAGAATCAAAGATATTGTTTTATTATTGAAGGATATGAATGCATGTTCCTTGTTTGTACTCTCTGCTTTTAGCCCAGGTACTGTTTGTTTTTAAACACCTTTTGGTTTTACGGAACACTAAAATAAAAACACCTTAAATCAGTGTTCTGATCGCTGTGTTTCTGTTCTCAAAGAGGAGTTTCTAAAGGGCCTCGTCCCCTCCTTGTGACCAGTTCCGCTCATCCCCCAGGTATTTTGGGGCTGGTTTCACCCATGCAGGAACTTCCCGGTAAACAGCCGCAGGGTGGGGAAACCTGCCGGACGGGCCCGTCCGCACCTCCAGAACCGAGAGTTTCTGTGAAGCACCAACACTGACCGTGGGAACAGCTCTCGGCCTGCGGCGGTGAAGTGACCGAGGAGGAGGAGGAGGAGGAGGCCGCTCGGCCTCCAGCCTGCCTTGGCTGCGGAGCCCTGAGCGCTGATAGCGCCCTGATGCTCTGCAGCGATGGCCCCGGGGCGGTGATTTGCGGTTCCCCGCCGCGGAGGACGCGCTGTTCCCTCGGTCCCCTCCCCTCCGCCGCTCCCGGGGCCGCCGCGTCCTGCGCGGCCATCCCGGCGGAACTCAGGGGGCGGAACGCGGTATGCGGGCGGCGCCTCGGCCGGGCGGGCGGCGGGACGGACCG
>VZRL01005849.1:217638-232710 GCA_013397895.1 Origma solitaria | reverse complement strand
TGGTGGAGGACGCGCACTACGCGCAGCAGCAGCTGGTGTGCGCCGCCTGCGGCTGCGTCCTGGCCGAGGGGCTCCTCACCACCACCTACACCGAGGAGGAGCATCTGCGGGGTGCGGGAGCGGAACCGGGAGCGCCCGCGCTCGGGGTGGTGCAGGGCCGACCGTGCGAAGCGCGTTCGGGGCGCTCTGAGTCGGTCCGAGAAGCGAGGCGCTCCCCGAGCTATGCCTCGCTGTCCCCCCACGCGCGGGGGTCCCTCGGTGCCCGCGGGGCCGTGCTGGGCACTGTTGGGTCAGACCGGCCGCTCCCCCTCTTCCCAATGCCCCCAAACACCAGCAGGGTTTGCCATCATAGGGGCAGACCCGCAGCACTTCCCTGCCAGGGTTCAGGCTTGGAGGCCGTGATGAGCTTTAAATTCAATGTGCAGAATCTCTTACTATTAAAAGAGATGATTAAAATCTCATTTAAATCTCTTAGAAGAGCTTTAAGTGCAACGGAGCGGCCCCGAGGCCGTTGGCTGGCTCTGTCTGTAGGGAATCCATGGCTTGGAGGAGATCCCTCAGCTCACTGTTGCCTGTGCTGCTCTAGCTCAGTGGCCCCCAACAATTCTGATTGTTGGAATTCAGTTCTGTGGGCATCTGGTTGCCCCTAATCCAAATGATTTTTTCCCCTGGATTCTCTGCAAGACTGTCTGATCCAACCCTATTTTCCAGAGGTGGCCTATTCGCAGAGCACGGGCCAGAAGGAGCAGCTGAGCCGCTGCCTGCAGCGAGGTAAGAGCAGTTCCTCCACACCCCGATCCTCCCTGGCTGCTGCTCCAGTTTGTTTAACGTGTTTCTAATGGTAAAAACGTGTTTAAAACCCTTCGGAGCTGGCAGCAAAGCTGGGGGAGGGCAGCTGGTGCTGCGTCCAGGCAGTGCCTCCCCTGCCTTGAAGTGTCTTAGTGCCATCTGTGGGGCTGCAGGGGCCCAGCTTTGCTTGTGGCTGTGCCAGGGCTGGGTGAATGCTGCCTGCTGGAATTCTGAGGAGAAACTGCTTGATCCCATGTCTGAGGGCAGCGTCTTCCCGCAGGGATCCGGCGGGTCCAGGACCTCTGCAAAGTCCTGCAGCTCCCAGCAGTGTTTGAAGAAACGGCCGTGTCCTACTTCCAGAGGGCTCTGCAGCTCCCCGCCTTCCACCTGGTGAGCCTGGAGAAAAAGGAGCTGCTGGGGGGCTGCTGCGTGTTCGTGACGTGCCGCCAGCACAACTGGCCCCTGACGATGGGCACCATCTGCTCCCTCCTGTACGCGAAGCAGGACCTGTTCGCCAGCGTCTACCTGAGCCTGCAGAAGGAGCTGGGGCTCTCTGTGCCTGCCCTGAGCCTGGCAGACCTGGTGACAACGCACCTGAACAGGTGATGGGGCCCCTTTCAGCCATTTTGCAGCCCTTGTTTGTCTTGGGTGGGTGGAGAGGCTGAAATGCGGCTGTGGGCAGGACTGAGCTTGACACAGATGTGTGTGCTCAGGCTGGGCTGGCTTTTGTCCCTGCCTTGTCACGCCTGGGCTGTGATCCTCATCCTTCCCTGTTCTCCTCAGTTTGGAGAGAGCAGAGAGGTGCTCAGGGAGGTACCACAAATCACAGAATCCCAGAGCCACTGAGGTTGGAAAAGATCTTTGAGGCCGTTGGGTCCAACCTGTGCCTGATGCCCACCTTGTCAGCCAGCCCAGAGGGCCGCATCCAGTCATTCCTTGAGCACCTCCAGAGATGGGGACTCCACCACCTCCCTAGCAGCAATTCCAATGCCTGACAAGCCTTTCCATAAGGAAGTTCCTCCTCCTGTCCGTGAGCAGCAGCACATGGCAGGAGCAGGGTGTGTTTGTCCCAAAGGCCTCCCTGCAGCCCCACTCCTGTGTCGAGGTTGGTGGCAGAGGCTTCCTCTCACTGTGGCCTCTTTTCTCCCGCAGCTTCCGGCTGTTCCAGCCCGGAGCCAATGTCCCTGCGCCATTCCTGGAGGACAAGGAGAAGCTGCTGGCCCGGACCATGGGGATTGTGGAGCTGGCCAGCGAGACGTGGCTGGTCACCGGCCGGCACCCCGTGCCCATCGTCACGGCCGCGGCGTTCCTGGCATGGCAGTCGCTGCAGCCCGGCCCACGCCTCTCGTGCCCCTTGGCGCGGTTCTGCCGCCTGGCAGGGGTGGATCTGCCCCCGCCCGCCCACCTCAGGCTGAAGGAGCTGCTGGAGATCCTGCTGGGAATGGCCTCCCAGCTCTCCTGGCTGCGTGGATTTAACTTGGACAAGAAAACAGTGGTGAAGCACATTGGGGACCTGCTGCAGCACCGTGTGTTCCTGCTGAAAAACGCCTTCAGCCAGCAGGATGAGGAGGAGCAGCATGACACGGCCCCGGGCCAGGGCTCCCCAGGCCGGGACTCCATGGGCCCGGGCTCCCTGGATCCAGAGATGGGGGGCCAGGGCTCCCCAGGCCAGGGCTCTCCCAGCCCTCCTCCGGTGGCACAGGAGAAGGGCTGTCCCTCGATGGGGAAACGCCAGCATGGGGCCACCATGAGGCCCCTGCTCCCACCCTGCCTCATCCACCCGAGGAAGAGACTGCGTCCAGCAGCTCCCAGCGCTCCGGACTCAGCCCCCACGGGCGACGAGCCCATCTCGGACAGTGAAATCGAGCAGTACCTGCGGAGCCCTGAGGAGATCCGGGCCTTCAGGAAGGCCAAGGCCTGGCAGTGAAGGTGGCTGTGGCCCAGAGGACGCCCTGGTGCTGTCAGGGACAATTTTGGGACCAGAAGTGTGAAGCTCACCAGGGACAGTGTGATTGTGCTGCAGAGAGTTGCTGAGGGAACGGGATTGCGGGAAGTGGTCGTCCTTAATGTGCTGGACCAAAATGGGGCTTTTTATGTAGTGACTGCTTCAGGTCATGTTACATTTCTGTTATAAATAAATAAAAGTGCGGGTGCCAGGTTTTCCAGCGCAGCCTCACCATGGACTTCTCATTCTTCAGCAGAATGACTTCATGAGGGTCAAAAAACTGCAGGCCAGGCTGTATTTGAACATGAAGTCTGAGACAAATAACAGTGGATCTTGTCAGATTGGCATATCTTTAATATATTAAACAAAACATATCTGCTAGAAACATTCTATCCATATAAAAATGCAAAAAGACCCCTTTAAAGACATTTCTTTGGCATATTTCCCTTCCCTCCCCCCGGATATTGCAGGAAGCTCTGTTGATATGTCATTCGCTTGTAAACAGACAAAACAAAGTGTAATTAAGGGTACAAAGCTTTTTCTCTAATACTGTCACAGTGCAGCAAGCGATAGAACCACGAGGCATCAGCCAGGCCGGGGAGGCTGCAGGAGCCACAGCAAGGGTTTAAACTGTGTTAAATACCAGGTACAATGAAATATTTAAACATTTAAGTTGGACAGATAAGCCGAGGCCGGCTAGGAGCGGCAGGTTAAGCCCAGGGGTGCCCCAGCCCTGTGGGGTGAGGGGTTCCCAGGTGAGACCAGTCCCCACTAAGTGCTTTTTCCTCCCCTGGCTCGTGGCCCTGCCAGCCCCACGACCCCTCGGAGGTAGCTATGTTAACTCATTTGCACGTGGGGGAAACTGAGGCAGGGGAGGCTGGAAAGGGCAGGCGAGGCACCAGGCTCCCACCTTCCTCCTCCACTTTCCTGCAGCCTCTCTGCAGCCTGGCTGTTTTACCTGTGTGCTGGGAAAAAGAGGACACTTGTTTTTCAGTGGGAACAGTAAGTGCTTATCCAGGTTCCAGCCCTTTGACTGCATCAGGGGAACTGTCTGAGGAACATCCCTAATTCCTTGGCATCATTCTCCTGCGTTCCCAGGAATGGTCCCTGCTCCCCAGAACGGTCTCTGCCTTCTTAAGAGCAAACCTAGGTATTTTCTGAGCTTGAATGCCTGGATTAAGGACACAGAGCTGCTCTGGGTCTCTCCCACATCTTGGTTCTTTGGTGCTTTGGCACAGAGGGTCAGTCCTGGCTCCAGCAGCAGCACAGCTCTGCCAGCCCACCCCATTGCATGGCTTGAGCCTCTGAGGGCCTGGGAGCATTTTCTGGCTGTGATTTTAGTGTCTGGAGCCTTTTCTGGCCATTGTTTTAGTGTCTGGCATTAAAGCAGTGCAGACAATTGCCTCACCTTGGAGCTGAGGCTCCTCTTACCTTGTGCTTGGCTTTGCAATATGGCTTTGGCACCGCACAACCCCCAGGGTTACAAACATTCCAGAGGGAGCAGCTGCTCTCCAGAAGCAATTTGCTCAGGCTGGGGCTGCGGTGCCTGGACGTAAAGGGCACTTGGGAGTGGTCCCTCAGTGGGAATATTGCAGTCGTGGCACGAGTGGGCCCTGGCCCAGCGCCCGCTCCCGGGGATCGGGGGCAGGAACGGGGCCCTCGCGTCACTTACGGCTCTGTCTATACATATATACATTCAATAATATAGCTTTGAAAAATAGACATTTCCTCTGTATAATATAAAATAGCATTTAGGATCAATCTCAAGTGACATGCAGGAGTGATTAAAGCACAGCTGCAATTGCGGCTGCTGGCAGGCAAGGATTGCCTGGAGCCGCCGGCACTGTGGCAGGAAGTTCGGGAAGCTCGGAGCCTCCTGGGGGAGAAGGGTGGGCTCGGGATCGCCCTGTGCCTGGGGGAGCCCCCGGCTGTGTGCCCATCCTTGCTAGTGCACGCGGTGATTCCCGCAGCAGTGCCACCGTGATGCCCCGAGCACCCCCGGCCCTGGCTCCTGGAGGGAAACGCTGCGGCCGTCGGTCCTTCCGCACCTTCACACGGTGGTTTCGCTCTTCCAGAGGCCGGTCTTCATGCCGGCCACGCTGTCGGCGCTGGCCAGGTTGATGTCGTACTTGCTGCCCTTGAGGCCGCCGTTGTGGCTGCCCACGTTGAGAGGGTACGAGCGGCGCTTCGCCTCTCGCTCGGTGCCACCCGGCCGCAGGTTGTCCCGGCTGCTGCTCCTCCGGCGAGCCTCGGCCAAGTCGGGCACCCTCCGCCCGCCGTCGCTGCCCTCCGAGGGGCTGGGGACTGTGTCCCCATCCTGGGCCACCCGCTGCCCTGCGCGGCCGCCGCTAGCCGGGCTGGTCCTGCCGCTGGGGTAGCTCTCGGAGTGGCTGTTGTGGAGGCTCCCACTCTCGCTGGACGGGTGGTCCGAGGGGCCCCGCAGCATTTTCAAGCGGTGGTGCTTCCCGTCCCGGCACGGCTTAGTTCTGCCCCGGTGGCTCCTGCGGCCGTGGAGGTTGCTGGTGTGCTTGACGGGCCTCCCGTTGGCAGGGTCCGGCTCCGGGCAGGGCGCCGGGCAGGTGTCCTCCTGGCTCTGGGCTACCTGCAGGTTGGTGAGCTTGCAGCGGCCGCCCACAGAGCCGGCGCTGCTGGGCGAGGAGGAGGAGGCGCCGGAGCGAGCGGCCTCGGGGTCGCAGCCGATGAAGACCTGCAAGCCGTCCTCTGGCCCCAGCCCGGGGTGGACGTAGGCTTGCATGGGCAGCGCGTTCCGGTAGGACGGGCAGCAGGAGAACCAGGAGCTGAGCACATCCCGGCGCCGCAGGCAGTGATGGACGAAGATAAAGAGCCCCAGCGCCACAGCGGTGACGCCGTAGAGGCAGCTGAAGACAATGTTCAGGTACCAGTGCTGGGACACAGCCATGGCGCCGAACGTCCACAGGGCCACGTAGAGGGCGTGGGTGGTCACCAGTGCCATGAACTGCACCCGCAGAGAGTAGACACCATCGCCCTCGGGGCAGGGTGGCCCTGAGTTCAGCGTCACCGAGATGGATCCAGAGTCTGTCAGGAGGTCACTGGTCCCCCCCAGCCGTGGCGGTGGCTCCAGCGGCTCTGGGATGTCTTTCCGGTGTGAGGGTCGGCACTGGAGCCTGAGCCCAGCACAGAGGAAATAAACCCAGGTGACGAGCAGGATGAAAGCCACGGGAACGTAGAAAGCACCCAGGCTGGGCCGCCACACCAGCCAGCAGCTGTGCGGGAAGAGAAGGCTCTGAGGGGTTGTGGTGTGGAGCTGCTCAGCTCCTGCCCTGATGGCACGGGCTCTGTGGAGCCGTGCTGGCTGCCTGGATGATTTTTTCCCAGTATATGGGTAACTCTCAAGAAAAACATCACTGACCTTTTCCCAAACTTCTCCAGATTCCCAGTCCCACCAATTCCCCTGCCCCAGCAGAGGGAGGCCACCCATGGGGGAGGAAGGGTCAAGCAGGGACACTTACTAGGGGTTGTTGTCGTGGTAGTTTTGGATGTTGACGGCTGCTGTGATCCCACAGATGATGAGGGGGATCCCACCGGCGATCAGGTAGAACCTGCGGTGTGGGGAGGTGTCACTGCACACCCGGAGCCCGTGGGAGAGCACGGGATGGGCTTCTCCAGAAGAGCAAGTCCAGCCCCAGCCCCTGGAGATGGGGCAAGGGCTGGGGGGGCTCGTACCGCAGCATGGGTCGGGGGGCTGCCTGGGACGAGTCCCCGTCTGGCTGCCCTGGCGCCTTCCAGGTCACCTCCTTGTAGAGCACTCGGGCTTTCACGGCCATCCAGAGCAGCGTGGAGAGGGAGGAGTAGTGCAAGATGATGCCGACCTGCAGGAGGAGGCCTCGATTGGGGACGGGGTGCTGCAGACATGGCTGTGCCCCCCCAGTCCCTGTCCTGCAGCACCCTGCGGTGCTGGGCTCTGCCCGGTACCCACGGCCTGGCACACAGCCCGGTAGCCGGTCAGGGTGATGCCTCCCGCGAAGACGGCGGCTGTCATGGCGATGTGGAAGCAGAGGTTAAGCAGCATGTGCCAGCCCTTCCGCGGGATGAGGATGGTGCTGCAAGAGCAAGAGGCACAGTGGAGCTCCTGCCTGGCCCCAGAGAGCACAAATCCTGCACTTGGGGGGATGCACCGACAGCCTGTCCGCGGCTGTGGAGCATGGCTGGGGGAGAAGATGTACAGGCACGTGCAAAGGCACCAGGGCAAAGCACCAGGACACAGGGCAGCTGGGGCAGTGCCTCTTGCCAGGCAGCACATCCCTGGAGGATCATCTCCCGAGAGCCCATGTCCTAAAGGGCCATGTCACTGGATGGTCATTCCCTGGACGGCCACCCCTGCACACCTTCTCCAGGCCATTGGCACCTGGGGAGCTCCTCCAGTTGCCCACAGAGACACCCACCCCAGCACAGCCCCCAGACCACCAGCACAGCACCGAGACGCTCCCTCACCCGTGGTGGACGATGTAGGTGATGATGGTGGTGAAGAGGCAGAGCAGCAGCACGGCCGTGCAGGTGTACATGGCTGGGTGCAGCACCTCCACAGCACCTCGCACCTCGCTGGGGAAGCCGCTGAGCTCCTGCACAGCACAGCACAGCCCGTCAGACCCCACAGCACCATCCCTGTGCCCCTGACCCACCCCACCACCCTCCTGCAGCCCCCACGCTCACACCCCTGGCAAAACTCCCACCCTGCTGCTTGCCCCACACCTACCATGAGCACGGCCACGTTGCTGAGGTGCCGGCAGTGCAGGGAGGTGACGTTGGGCTCGCGGGCGGCCAGCTGGCACCCCTCAGCACTCCAGCCTCCCATGCCCCCCAGCACCTCGAAGTTCCAGTATGCAGCCACGGGGTCCACGCCCTCCCCGGGGTGTCGCAGGGACACGGCCACTGGCTCTGACAGGTTCCCCACTCCACAGCCATCTGCAGCCACAGAGAAACCTGGTCAGCAGGACAAGATCACCCCTCCACCCGTACCCCCAAAGGGGCTGAACACAGGGGACCCCGCACATCCCATAGGTACATTGCCATCTCCCACACATCCCATAGGTACATTGCCATCCCCCCATGAGGACCCCAGGGATGGCTCGGCACTGCTGCAGCACCAGCCCCAGGGAGCCCCAGCGGGCACCCCAAGCACCCCATCATGCTGCCCTTACAGGTCCCGGCGTAGATGACTGGGGTGGCCACGCTGCGACGTTTGCCATCATCGGCCAGCTGGGAGGAGTTCCCAGTGCTGCAGAAGAGTTTTCCGTTCCGGAAGACCAGCAGCTGGAGCTTGCAGTCAGCTCCTGGCACAGCTGGGACTGTGCTGGCGAACAGGCTGGGGGGCAGCTGGATGGAGGCCAGGGCGATGCTATTCTGCGGGTGCACGGTCACTGGTGAGCCGGGGCCGACCCCCAGCCCCCCGACCCCCGGCGTTTCCCATACCTTGATATGGAAGCTGGTCAGGGAGACGTTGGGCCGCCCCGTGGTGCAGCGCAGCCGCAGCTGCTGGTCGGGCATGGGCTCAGCCCCCCGCTCGGCTTGGGGGGGACGTCCTGGGGGGGCCCCATCCCGCCGCTGGAACGCCACACAGCTCAGCCCCACGTAGCTCTCGGGCTTCACCACGTATGCCTCAAAGGCAATGTTGCGAGAGTTCTGCCAGGCACAGCATCACAGAGTGATCATCAGCCCTGGCATGAGCAGAGAGCCCCCTGGCACAGCCAGAGACCTCACACCAGCAGCCCACGTACTCCTCCTCCCTCTCCATGCTCCCTGTACCAGCCCTGCGCTGTGTTCCCCCTCACCACTGCCATGTGCTGGGAGTTGCTGCCCAGCGTGTGGGCGGCGATCCTCTCCAGGGAGCGCACGATGCTGGTGCAGGCCTTCTCCTCCTTCTGAGACATCCACAGGATGTGGTCGTCCACCAGCATAATGTTGCTGGCCATCTCCACGATCACGTCTGTCAGCTGGGGACAGCAAGGGGCTCTGCAAAGAGCTACTGCCGTCCCCCATGGAGACACCCCAATTCATGCTTTTCCACCCCAAAAACAGCAGGCAGCTCTGGGGCGAGCAGGGAACATCTTCAGTGCTCATTACCTGCTTGATCTGGTCCACATAGCCAATAAACTTCTCTATCATCTGGGCCACGTAGAGGACATCAACCATGTCTGAGAAGTTGGCTGCCTCGGCCGTGTAGACGCGGAGCTGGTGAGCCAGGGTCAGGGCGTTGGAGGCATTGATGGGCATCTGCAGGGCAGCATGGCCACGGCAGGGCCACGGTCACCGGCTGTGCCCCCCCGGTGCAGCCGAGCTCCCGGGCCCCCCGCTCACCAGCACGAAGGTGTAGAGCACACGGGTGATGTCGTTGGTGTAGAGGCAGTGGGAGTAGTCGCCATCCTCCCAGCGTCCGGCCCGGTCGCAGCGCCGCCACGCCTGCTTCTCTCCCGCCGAGCCCGCGCTGGCTGGCCCCGCGGCGAACGGGTGCTGCAGGCAGGGCTGGTAGGCCGTGATCCCTGCCAGGGTGCGGGGCCACCTGCGGGCACCCACACACAGTGACCGTGGGGCAGTGCCACCAGCAGCCCTGCCCCAAACCTGCTCCTCCCGTGCAAACCCTGTGCAGCATCACCCGCGGGCAGGGCGGTGTGCAGCCCCCTCTGCAAGCCACTGCCATCCCTGGCCTCTGGCTGGCGTGATGCTCCCCAAAAAACCCCCAGCCTCTCCAATCCCGTATCCCATTTGGCTCCGGCAGCACAGGGGGAAGCAGCGGGCAATGGGGGGGCACCGTTAATTTAAGCCACATTGACTGTGCCAGTAATTTATATTCCGTAAGGGCCCCGCTGGGGTTACGGCGGGCGCCCGGAGCCTTTCGTCTCGTGCCAGAGAAATTCCAACACCTCTGCTGCTGGAGCCAGGCTGCGCCGCCAGCACGAGAAGCCCTTCAAAAGCGCCCGCGCTCCCCGTGGCCGTTAATCGCTACCAGACGCGGGGTCACCTGTGGCGAGGAGAGGCCCCCACACACACAGCTCGTGCTCCACATGGCACCGGCCACGTGTGTCCCCCCCGCCGTGGCACCTGCGCCACCATGGTCCCCACCTAAAGTCCCCGCGGTTGTTGGTGACCCGCTCGGCAGGGCAGTAGGATGCAGAGGTCTCCAGCACCACGATCTCCACCTTCTTGCTGACGTTGCCCTGGGAGGTGGAGACGGCGCATTCCCACTCGCCGTTGGCAGAGACGTGGATGTTGGAGAGGATGAGCTCACTGCAGGCGGAGGAGATGGGCTGGCACATTGGGGCTACCCCACACTGATCCCCCAAGCTTGGGGGCATGGGGACACACACCATGAAGCACCGAAGGCGCCCATGCCTGGCGGCCCACAAACCTGTGAGCCCTGTGCCCACGAGTGTCTGTCCCCATATGGTCTCTATTGCCATCCCCACCTCATTTCCATCCCTGTCCCCATCTCATCCCCATCCCCATCCCATCCCTATCTCTGTCCCCATCTCAATCCCAATTCCATAACCATTGCCATCCCAATCCCATCCCCATTCCCACCCTGGTCCCCAACCCTGACCTGGTGATGAAGGTGCAGTCATGGATGAGACTCTCCTCCACGATGATGCCCGTCTGCTCATCCTCCTCCACAGGCTCACGGTTGTGGAACCACCGGATCTGGGTGCTGTTGTCCAGGTACGTGGCCGTGCACTGGAAGGGCAGCCGGTCGCCCTGGAAAACCACCTGGCGCAGCGATGGGATGAGGTGGTGGGTGTGCAGCTCCGGGGCTCCCGCTGCGGGGGACACAGGTGAGCCCACGCCGCCGCCGCCTCCGCCGCCCCCGCCCTGGCCCCGGCTCACCGCAGCGGAGCTGCCCGTCCCGCGCCCCACGCAGGGCCATGCCACGCAGCTGCCGGGGGAACGCGCACGCCGTCCGCTCTGAGATCTGCGCTGTGCGCTCGCGGGCCCAGGGCAGCACCCAGCGCAGGTTGCAGTCACACGTCAGGTACTCGGTGGCAAAGTCCCTGCAAGGGATGGTGTCACAGGGTACCCGCAGGGCTGGGACAGCCACCAGCCCCGAAACCCTTGGCAGGGGCCCCCCCGGGCACCAAAATCCCTGGGCACCAACTCACACAACTTTCAGGGAGGGGAGCTCATCAAAAACACCGGGCGGGAGGCTGGAGAAGATGTTCCCAGACATGTTCCTGCAGGACAGGAGAGAAGGATGGCATGGAGGGGCCAGGGAGCTGCTGGGAGAGGGAACACCTCCCAGGCCCCTTGCAGTGCCTGCACATCCCCTTGCTCTCAGGAGCCAGGGGACAGGGCTGGTCAGGATGTCCTCAGGGAGCTACTTACAGTCGGAGGAGTTTGGGGAGCCCCTGGAAGACACTGGCACTCAGGCAGCCGATACGGTTGTTGGAGAGGTCCCTGCAAGGTGAGTGGAGGGACCATCAGGGCTGGCCATGCCCCACTATCCCTGTTGTCCCCAAGGCCAGTTCTGGGTGGTCCAAGGGGCTGCACCGGCACTTACAGCCGCTTCAGCTCGGGGAGGCCAAGGAAGGCACCTGGCTGCACTGTGCTGATCAGGTTGTTCTTCAGATCCCTGCGGTGAGACAGACACAGAGCTTGGGGTGCTGTGGGGAGCCCTGTCCCCAGGAGACACAGCACAGGGGGCCAAGGGCACCAACACATCCATTCCATCCCCAGCCCCCATCTCCTTCCTTGGCCACCCCAGGCGCTGCAAACCCCCTGCGAGGGCCTCATTAGCAGTTTTCCATCCCATTTCCCTCTCGTTATCTCTCTGAGGGATGCAGGGAAGGCGCGAGGCTCCCCGCTGCTCCCGGGGTACGCCAGCCCCTCGGCACACTCTGCGTGCCCTGCAGAGCATCAAGTGTCCCTGCACACTGCCACTGGCTGCTGGCACTGGCCCCACACTGCTTCCAGAACAGCAGGATCCCAGCGGGTTATCTCCTGCGGGCAGGATAAGAACACAGCCCCGGATGGGCTCTGCGGCCCTCGGGAAGCTGGTTTGAGCAATTAGCCTGATTGCAGGCACACATCTAATCTGGGGCTCGCTGGGCACACACCACATGGGGCAGCTGCCATAGGGTGGGGAATGCTGGTGACATCGCGGCTCTGTCCAGCCCCTGGGACCTGAGAAAACTGCTGAGCACCGGCACTGTCCGGGAGAGGAAATGGGATGCATACGGATGTTTATTTATAGCAGTCTCACGGAGCTCGTCCCTGGGTCTCCCACTGCTCTGCCTGTGGCCCTGGGGATACCCCGTGAACTACAAACCCATTAGAGGGCCCCAAAGCAGTGCCCAGGATGGGGAGCGGTGCAAGCCCTTCCAGCAGACCCTGGGTGCGGGGGGAGAATCCCACTGGAGAGATGAGAGGGGCCCCTCAGGGAGAGGAAACGCAGCTGGCTGCTCAGACGCTGCAACGGCCCTGCCCACGCCCGCGTTTCCAGCATTCCTGACGGACAAACGCACATCCTGGTAGCTGCCATGGCCGGCAGTGCAGGCAGGTGTGCACAGGTGAGCGCGGGTGCTGAAGGAACAGCTCCGCTCACCTGCACCGCCACCGCCCGCTGCACCAACAGCAATCCCAGTGCCGATATCCACCCCACAAACACCCGTCCCACAAACACCCACCTGTACGCGCCAGGGGAGACCATCGGCACAACCTGCCCAGGGCAGTTTCCCAGGGACTCCCACCGCCCAAGGACTCGCACCCTGCCAGCCAAACCACATCCACTTACAAAACTTGGGGCCCCTGGCTCAGGTCTGTGGGGTCTTGGTGCTGCAGGGACCGTCAGTCAGGGAAGGGACCCACCGGGGACCGTGCTGGGCCCCAAGGATTTGCAGCCAGCCTGGCGCTTGGCCAGTGGCAGCCTTCCTCACTCAGGCACTTCCTCCCGCGGGCCAGGGCCGGGGCTGCTGCTGCTGCTGATTTCCGATAAGGCTCCTCTCTCTGCTCTGCGTGTTTGCCTTTGCATTTCCTCCAGTCCCAAGCCCCCTCCCTCCCCTTGCTCCGGCAGGGTGACGCTGCTTGCATGAGAGCAGCAGTGGCTCAGTGCCACGTGTACCTGGTGCCCCACCACCACATGTACATGGAGACCCCCATCACCACGAGTGCACAGAGCCCCATCGCAGCAATCCCTGGCCCCAAGGACCTGAGCCATCCTGATTCACTGTCCGCAGCACCCTGGGGTGAGCTCCCTGTGCACCCACTGCAGCCCAGCACAGACAGATGGACAGACAGAGTCCATCCTTGTCCCTGCTGTCACCCACCGAGCCCCCTCGCAGACCCCCAGGGCCGTTCCTAAGCGGGGCTCTGCTAATGAGCACTTGGGGCCACCACCGCATACCGTCCTGCTCAGACTCATTAATCTCATTACGCCGCTACAAATCACTGGAGATGCCAAGCCAGAGGGGAGGTCCGTGGCGGCACCACTGACATCCAGGGAATGGGTCCTCCCCATTGTTCTGGGACTCCAAAGCACCCACGGTGGGCAACCAGGGTGGGCAGGGGCATTGCCAGCCCCAGGATGAGAAGCGAGGGGCCCCGGAGCCCCCACAGTGTCCCTGCCATGCCAGCACAGGCACTCCATGGGGCACGTCTGTGCCGCGGCCCCAAACCGACCCGACGAAAACAATTACGGCTCCTGTCGAGGGCAATCAGGCGCGGCACAGCGCAGTGCAGCCAGTTGGGGTAAGGGAGTGCTGCCCACCTGCCCCAGGCCCCCTCTGACCCCGTGGTGAGCAGGAGGTGACCTGGGGTGGCTGCTCTCCCAGGACACGGAGACCTTTAGGGGCACTCCAGGCACCCGGAGGCTGCAGAGCCCTGCTCCTCCTCAGGTGTCCACGTCCTCCCCGGCTGCACCACGACTCCTTCCCCATGCCCATGTTGATCCCTCCCGTTCAGGAGAGTGCAGTGCCAGGAGGAGGAGGTGACCTCACACCTGGACCCATGCTGGGAAGGACTCAGCTGTGTGGGATGGTGTCCCTAAGGTGACTGCTTTCCACTCACCCCAAAAACAAACCCGTGGGGATTTCCACAGGAGCCCACACAGTGCAGGAATGTGCGAGACCCTCTCAGGGCCACGGCAGGGAACAAAACGCTCTCAGTGCCGGTCCCCGCGCCTGCATACCTACAGATCAAACCCATATGGGGGGCCATAAATCTCCCCTTCTCGCAGCTCCCTCCATAGAGATGCCTTTCATGGAGAGATAAGAAAGTTGACTTTGTTCGGGGGGACAATGTCGCTTTTCATACCGGCCCTCATGGAGTGCGGCCCCCCTGGTGCCTCCCGCCCCACTCCCGGGCTCTCTGCGATGCCCGGGGGTGCCAGTTGCGAATTCTGGGCCATGGTGCTGGTCCTGCTGCAGCACATCAGGAGCAGAACGCGTGTGGTGACACTACCAACCACCATGGAAGCCCTGCCTGTATCCTGCTGTCCCCTACCCTCCTGCCCGACCCCCACTCACAGCTTCTCCAGAGCCCGCAGCCCGAAGAAAGAGCTGTTCTCCAGCACCGTGATCTTGTTGTTGCTCAGCAGCCTGTGGGAAGAGCAGAGAGAGAACCAGCCCCGTTATCAGACCTGCCGTAGACCCCCAGCCATGCCCTGGCAACCCAGGAGCTGGAGGGGAGGGAGGACAGGCAGACCCCCACAAGAAGCCACTGTACCGCTGTGGTGATGGCCATCAAGAGCTCTCAGGGACAGGCTTGCACGGCCAGGTGGGAACACAGAGTGCAATGGCTGTGTTGGGGTGCAGAAGCCATGTCGAGATGCTCTGCACGGTCTACATGCCATGGACCACATGCACCACATGGGATCCCCGTGCCAGCTCTTGGGGCATCACCTTGTGCAAGGACTTACACGGGCAGGAGATGAGCCCTTCCCAGCACCACGAGGGTACCCCAAGGACCTGCAGCCAGGAGAGAACCCCCAGCTCCCGCTGGTCACGGCATTGTGGTCATCCCAGGAGCCTCCCATCGCTGAGATTTTATGCCAAAATAAGCAGCTTGGCTGACCAAAGGGCCCCTTGTGCGGTGACGGGAGTGGACGGAGGGCACCAGCACCCGGCGATTCAGCCAGGAGCTCATTAAAGCGAAATTAGCAGAGCCAGACGCGGCTCTGGGGAGCAGCATTGCCTCCCGCAGCTCCCGCGCTCCGCGTGGGCATCGGCGACCCAGAGACGGAGCGGGGGCAGGCGGCAGCCAGGCCGGGAGGGCATCCTGGAGCCCTGGCCGGGGGGAGCAGCGGGAAAAAAGGGCTCATTGAGGGCCGGGCCGGGGCTGTTTACACACGGGCGGGCTCGGCGGCCGCGCTGAAT
>VZRL01005849.1:190818-202312 GCA_013397895.1 Origma solitaria | reverse complement strand
CGCCACACACGGGCCCGCCCCCGCCCCGCCGCCAATCGGATCGCTCCGCCCCGGAGCACTGGCCAATGGGAGCAGAGGGGCGGGGCGGAGGCGCCATGTTGGGGAGGTCGCGGCGGCCATGGCGGCCCCGGGGCCCGGCCGGGGCTGTCCCCCTTCTCCCTCTCCCTGGGTTTTGGTGACAAATCCCAATCATTCCGTGCCCCGAGTGACGGGACCGACCGCTGCCACCCAGCTCACCCGACTGTTCCAGTCCCGACCGCACTCCATGCCCAACCCCAAAAATTAGATTGTTATCCCGGCATGAAGAGCATTCCCCCAATGATCTGCATTTTAAATTATTTCGGGGGGGGGAAAGCGTCAGAAAAACAAGGCAGGCAACAATGCTGGAGATCGAGGTGAGGGGTGGGAGTGCTCGGAAGGCGGCCCCAGAGCCCGAGAGCAGCTGGAGGGGCCCGGACAATGCCCGGCTTTATCGCGGGGAACTGCCAGCTGGAACCCATTACCTCAAATATTTGTCTTAATGTGCAGAACTTCACTGTCCCTCCGCAGATTTGGTGTTTACACAGCTGGGGAAAAACACCCAGAGGGTTCCTGCCCTTTGTCTGGTAAAACATGACAAGGATTTTCTGCAAACTTTACCAAATCCGGGCTGTTCGCTGCTCCGGTCTCGTTCCTGTGTTTTTCACTCATTCCATTAGCAAAACAGGGGCTGACCGATGCGGGATTCCTTGGACATGGACACGTCTGACCCTTCTTCTTCCACTTTCCTCCTGCTCCTCACTGGAAAGGGAGAGCCAGCCCATGCAGGGGCACGGCACTGAGCCCCAGCACCCCAGAGCTGCCCCCTCGCACAGCAGCCTTGACGTTCCCTCTGGAAAATCTTCCCCTGCAAATACATCTACACGTGATATTAAAAGTCATCTGCAAACCCTGATATTAAACTTGGAAGATTCTAAAATTGAAGGCCATTTTATTGTCATAGCAAATACCAAAATAAAAAGGCTTTCAGTTCAGTACATAAGATGATCAGACTGCACTGGTAGAGCATTTCCGTGCTCCCCACAGCCATTCCCAGGTATCAGCAGTGCCACAAACCTCTGCTCCCTTTGTTATAGAGTGGGTTTAAAGTTCAGATCTTCCTCTCAAGATTATAGAAACAGGACAACTTGCCCATTAAGGAGACAGAGGGAATAAAGGTTTACATGGAGAGACAGATCCATTCTGGAAAATTTGGGACATTTTACAGAGTGAAGAAACCTGAATGAAGACACAACAGATTTTGGCTTGTGAAGACTGATACACTCTCAACTTCGCTTTTGCTTTTTTACTTTTAGTACAATTTAACTAAATTACACTAATGCTTTAGCAGTCAGGGTTTTAATTTTAAAAAAATCATTAAGAGCTCTTTATCCCAAGCTATTGTCTTGCTGTGAAGTCACACATAAAAAAATTATAATACCACTTTGGCTTAGTTGGGTCCTTTCATTAGTGAAAAGTACTTGTGTAAAAGGAGGTTTTAGTTATTGATGGAAACCTCACGCACTAACGTAGAACAATCTCAAACGAGCTGATCCTCATTGCTAAACTTCTGCTGTTCCCTGTTATAATCTCCCTGCACAGACCTATCTACGAGTCAGGAATATCGCGGCATCCCTAGGGATGTACTTGTTTGACTAACTGTGGGTCTGATGTAGGTCTGGAGATGGGACTTCCCTTAGCTCCTATTTTCCAAGAAATACAAAGAGGATGGGACTCTTCTCCAGCAGAAACTGATGCTTAATTTCTATTTTGCATTTTCAAGCAACAGGGAAAAGAAAATTGCTGTGAAAACCCTGGAGCCAGCAGCTGAGATTCATCTGAGCTTTCTTAGTGTTACAGAGATTGATGAAGATTTAAACTGAAGACTGAGACCAAGGGTAGTGGGAAGCAAGAATGTGGGGCATGAGCCTGTAAATGCGCCAGGCTGGTCTCTGACAACGAGCACTGGCATCGTCTCAGATGAGGATATTGGCCTCAAATTGTATCAGCAATTAATCACCAGGCCCTGCTGCCAAATGCAGATGGATTAGGAAGGGGAAAAAAATGTTCTCTCTCGGCCTGAACTTTTGTCTTCAAATTTTGCATGTGTGGAAAACAAAACCCTGTTCCCTCCTTGCATCAGGGATGTGAGGAAATAATCAGCTCTCTGGGCTGGAAGGTACATTCTAGCATTGTTCTGAGAGAAAAAGGGGAATTCCTCTTTGGGTAGCTGCTTTTCTTTGCTCCATGACCTTTCAGGCTGATGGTTTGTCCTTGGCCAGTAGTAAATCTTTCCACCAGGTCCATTCAGAGCCAATCTCACAGGAACTCAGTTCTGCTCATTTCAGCTCACCTGAGGGTCCTTTTTCCAGTCAGACACTGTAAACACTGAGATCCTGCAGAGCAGGTAACGAGCTGAACGACCATCTGGTCACTCCAGCAGCTCCTCCCCAGCAAGGCCTTTTGCAAAGTCAGGGTCCCTGAGACAGAAATATTTTCCTCCCTAGTTTTGTATGACTGTTACAATTTCCATGCCTCCAACCTCACTTCACTGAAAATCCCATCCAACTCTGCACTCCAGGGTGCTGCCCATGCCCTCCCCCAGCAGCTGAACTGCTGGGAAAGCTCACCTGTGCCCTACAAAAACATGACAAATGGAAAACAAAGCAGTGTTAGGACATAGAAAATGAAGTTTGGGTCACTCCCTGCGTGACGTGTGGTCTAAGGCTTCGATCCCCCCAGTGAGTGGGAACCTGCAGGATTCCAGCTGAGCCTCTGTCCCTCGTGGGGGTCATCTCATGGGGGCTCAGCAGCCACCTGCCACTGGCCCCGGCCTCGCGCAGCCACGTGTAGTGTACAAAATCTAGCACCTTGTTTTCAAAGGGGATTGAAATAAAGTACTTGGAATTTCCACTAAGAAGAAAACCGAAACAAGTTGCAGCAGCAATTCCCCTCCCTCTAAAACCTCAACATTTCTTTACAGCCAACTGCTACAAACCACCTCAATCCCAAATTAGGTTCCCATCCAGCTGATAGTCCTGACAGCCTCTCCCAAATCCTTAGTCTGTGTGACCAAGAGCTGGGGAGGTAGAGCTACAGAACACACCGGGAGCTTAGAAATTACCAGAAAACCCACCCCATAAATACCAAAGTCCTTTTGTCTAATTGTCATACCAAAGATTGAAAGGATTAAGTCTGATTCATCTCTTTCAGCACAGGAAAGGGGGAAAACAAAAAGGAACTTCCCAGTTCATGATTTTTTGATATAAAAGGAATAGAAATCTTTCTTTTCAGTTGACGTTATGAAGTAGTTTGGTGTCCTCACTGGTTCCTGCCCCGTCCTCGTCTTGGATTCCTTCTGCCAGTCCCTCTGCAGATTTGGTCTGGCTCCCTGCAGAGTCCATGAACATGTTGGGAATATCTTTGCCAAAGTAGATCTTGCTGTTGGCTGCGATTGCCTTGTACTTCATTAGCTGCAAGTACTCAGGAGTTAACTTGAGCTGCACGGAGAGAAAACGGGTCACAACGGCCGGATTCGGGAAAAAGGAAATTCCTGCCACGAGCACACGGGGCACATACTTCCCACAAGCCTAGGAGGCATGGCCAGCCTCTCCACAGGAAAAACATGGAGCGCCCAGAGCAAGGCTCTCCTTCAACAGGGCTGAGCGTAGCTCTAAATCCCAGTGACTAAATGGCAAAATGAGAAGTGATGGGAGCAGCTGGGGAAACGCTCGATCCAAACGTGATGGAGATGCTCGAGAGCACATCACTCACTGCAGCCCTTGCAACGAGAGCTACTGAGAAGAGAAATATCCCTGGCTGTTTTCCAGGGAGCAGATCCACAAGTGTGTCTGGGTGAGAGGAGCTCATTTGTTCAGGATAATGACATTTTAACAGAGAGCATGGAACAACTGGCACAAAACCTGAGCACAAACACCCCAGCCCTCTGCCCTTCTCACTGACCACCACAGAACTGAAACTCTTCCTGCTGGGACACCCTGGGAACTTGCTGTAGGCAGGAACACACCTGGCAGTTCTAGCCATATAACTTTTATGTTTCCAGGTTGAATTTTTGTTGTTTTTACTTTTTCAGCACCAAGGCTCTTCCACGGTGTCCGAGATCAGCTCCATTTGTTCTTTCCCTGAACCGTGTGAATTATTCTACCCTTGCCTGTCACCCCGGAGATCTCCCTGCTCCGATTGTCTGCCAGCTCGAAACTGGAATGAAACGACATTTCTCATCACAACAGCGTGAAAGGGCAACACTGAAACTGATACTCCATCTACACAGAGAGCCACGGCCCCGTTAGCACCTGGCAGAGCAGAGATTTCACAGACCCTGACACACTGCTCTGTCCAGAGAACAAAATGAACTTGCAAATAAGGATCTAATTGTTTCAGTCAGATAAAAGCTTTGCTGAAAGGAGATGGCCTTGTTTTGCTTTTTGACTTAAACAACCATCACTGCCTGCTCTCGTGCTGAGTATTTCCCTACAGCCTCATTCCGGGGGCCCTGCTCTGGAGCACCACAAAGGAAACCACAGTACCTTGTTGGCCTCGGCCACCTTCATTGCAGTGTAACATTCAGCATCAGCTCTTGCCTTCTCTCGTGCAAGAAATGCAGCATCTGGAAGCAAATACATGCTCTGAGTCACATTTTTATTTCCAGCCACGTTAGCACCGTTTGCAGCTGGAAACTCTTTAGAAAGTGGCCAGTGCCACATCTAAACTACACGGGATACAGCAAAGGGAAGAGGGAACAAAATGGGAAACCCAGAAATGGGAGCTCAATTTACAGCTAAATGGCTGCAGGACGAGAGCATTAAAAAGTAAATTGCATCTGCAACTGCAGAGCTCAAAGCATTTCACAAACATCAGGGTTTGATTATCACCATCACGTGGGCCAAGCTCAGCCTTTCTTCTCGAGCCAGGACTGACTCTCGTGCTGAAACGCAGCAACTGCTCTTCTGCAGACGTGGGATTTACCCACAGCCTTTGCCCAGGACTCCAGGAACAGCCTGAACAGCCCAGCAGACTCTCTGCAGATGAGGTCTGTGCTGTGGATGTGATTCCCAGATGAGATTTGGTCTGGCATGTGCAGATGAAAGTTCTGGCATGCAGAGCAGGGGATTTTAACCTTTAGAGGCTCTACCCCTTGGACAGATACTGGAGAGGTTTTCTCTGCTGTATCAACAATTGCTCAAAGGCTCTGATCCTGTAGGATACTGAAATGCCTGACTCCTGGCAGAGACACTTAGGGAAAAAAATGCTTCCTTTTTGTGCTGCACTCCTTTTCCCCCTCTGACTCTGTATCTATTCAGTGACAATGATGGCTATCAGGCCACCACATTAAGGCTAAAATGAGTGTGATCCTGCCCATCCCCTGACATTCCTCCTAAGACATGGAGCCACCCAATTCAACATGTCAGTCTGCATTTGAGAGCTGCATAGCTGGATGAGCCATTTGTTGACTTCCCCTAGCAGGGAGTCCTGTGCGCTGCTACACCTAAAGATCATGTAAACAGCTGCATGATTTGGCCCACAGCTTCCTCTCTTTTGGCTAAAAGGAGAGGTTGATCAGAGGCAGAGACACGAGGAAGAATGAGGGAGGCAGGAATCCTCTGCCAACACAGACCCAAACTGAAGGGGCTGACACCTGCTGACACAGTTATATGAAATAAACCCTATTGTATTTCTGCAAAGAACTTCTTAATGAGAAGCTGCTGATCTGTAAAACTCTTAATTGGCTCCTCAGTGGCTTCTGCAAAGCGTGCCAGGGCCTATAATGAATGTAAGGGGAAAAAAGGTCTTGCCACTCGGAGCTGGGCTTGCAGAGCCCTTTCCATGCCCTGGAGTTTCCTTGAAAAAGCATTGTAGCAGATGGGTGAAGGAACATCTCCTTAAAGTTAAGTTCAAACTCCTACAAGATCACCTTGAGAAAGAGAGTTTCAGGAAGCATAGCCTGCAAAGAAACATTCCTATTCCTGCCTCTGGTTAGGCACTTCAGCCCTGTGAATGTCAGCCAGGATTGAAGAACACAGTCAGAACACCCTTCAAGAACTCCTTGGCTCCTTGGTGAAATGCTTCAGAATTTACTTACTGGAAAGCTCACCCTCCACTCACCTTCAATCTCTGAAATTCGCTTCTCTGTTTCCTTTTCCATCACTTTTTGTCCATAAGTTATTTCAGCAACTTGTGCAATCTTTTCTGCCTCTGAAGTGAAAACAAGAACACACCCACACTGTCATCACACATCTTCCTAATGCCAGGAGCAGCCTCACCCTGGAAAATCCTCACTCATCACCCAGTTCAGGTGGAAATAAACGGTGGGAAGAACTTCCAGCCCGCAGAAAACAAAGCTGGAACCCACCTGAAAAACTCCTGATTGTCTCTGGGAGAGTTTCAGATCAGAGAAGGCCCCGAAGTGAACCAGGTGCATCCCTCCCTCCCTCCCTGGAGTCTGGGGTCTCTTTGCTGCTTGTCCCCCCCGTTCCCCCTCCCAGCCCAGCCATACAGACCGATCAGGGCTTTCTTCCTCTCTGTCTCTGCCTCCTTCTCCACCACCTTCTGCTTCTGCGCTGCAATGAGCAGCTTTGTCTTCTCACTCTCCCTGGGGAGCAGGAGAAACCAGTTAAAACCAGGAGCTCACTGGTGTGGGATTCACAGCACACCCCCAGTACAAGCTGCCAGCTCTCCCCTCCTTCAAGAACTTGTCCAGGGCAGGTGGGATCAGGAATGTGGGTAGGTACCTGCACACACAGAGATTTTTGCCTAAATCAAAGCATTTTTTCCTCCCCTCCACAGCAGGAAGATTTTCCAGTGAGTCGCTGTAACACAATCCCTGCAGGCTGCCCTAGTGCCTTTTCTATCTTACTGGTTTTTACTTACATTAAAGAGTTTTAAAAGCGCAAACATAAATAAAAAACTCTGCTCCTGCACCCAGTCAGGGAAAAGACACAAGAACTGAGTCTCTCTCAACACATCCTGCTGATGTGGGATCTCCTACCACGACCACACCACACAGGATTTACTGCAAGCTCCAAAGGTGACATGAAATGCTAGGGAAGCAGAACGGATGAGAGGGATCTTCTCCCGGCCTGGGCAGGGAACACGGGCACGTCTGACTGACCGAGTGCAGGAGAAGGCAGCTGGCTCAGGGCACTGCAAAGGGATCAGCATGTCAAGTGCTATTAAAGAAAGTTATTTCAAAGCTTTGCAAGTCTTCAGCCTGTTGAATCAACACTTTCTTCATCCCGGTCAAACAACAGGATTAGTGGTGAAATCCATCCCTCTGCCACTCACCCACTGCTCCGGGAGGGGTCTGTAACGCAGGGCCAGTGCTAAGGGGAAGGAGCCCTGGGGCAAATCCTTCCTGTGCTCAAGGGTTCCAAGTGAGGGACCTGCCAGCCCAGCCAGTGCTCAGTGCTGCTCCTCTCCAGCCCTTTCCTGACGGGTGGCACAAGGCCAGGAGCCGAGGGCACTGTGACCCCCATGATTCTGAGGTTAATCTACCCTTCTGCATCCTTTTGGGAACACAGAGGTGCAAGTCTGAGGCACTTACATGAGCTCGTAATTCCTCCGGATTGTTTCAGGGATGTTTGGCTTTGTAACTCGAACTGCCTGGAGAGAGAGCAGCAGAAGAAAACATGGGCCAGCAGCCAAGCAGCCCCTGGGGCTGCAGGGGACTGGGGGTGGCACTTGGGGCATGCTCTGCCACAAGACCTGCACAAACTGCGACCAGACCCAAAATCCACAGAGAAACAGCACTGACATGACAGAAGATTGTAACCTGGGCAAACCAGCACCCAGGGTAACTTCAGGAGAAACTGAACACATCAAAACTGTGAGGGCACAGGAAGGACACTGTTCCCACTCTTCAGGTTAAATGAAAACTGTGTCGTAAAGCAATTTCCTAAATAAATCTCAGTTTCCGGTTTCCTTTTAGCCCTTTCCCCTCTTCATTATCTGCAATAACAATATCTTCAATATCTCAGTCAAATCCTGATTACCTGTATAATTAAACCGGGGGCCATCGTGGTTAGATCTTGCTGCAAGGCCAGTTTAAGGTTTTCATCAATCTGATCTGATTGGGGGAAGAAAAAAAGGGAATGAAACACCCCCAAGGCAGTTTGCTGTCGGCACCCAGAGTGAGCTGGGATGGCTCACATTTCTTATTCCTGGAAAGTACAAATGGGAGCTGGATGTAGAAGTGCTGGGCTAACCCTGAGGCAGGTTCCCAACTCTCCCAGCACCAACCCTTGGGACACACCACAGGAGCACGGCAGGAATGAAAGGAAACCCTCCAGTTTTCCATAACCTGCAGTTTGGAATCTTCCTGAGCCAGATATAGCGTCTTTAAAACAAAGAATCTGTGCTCTAACCCCCTTCCCCACTGATCTCCCCAACTAGATCCTGAAGTAACGTGGTAGATCCTGACCGATTCTGACCTGCACCTGTGCCACCAGGACACAAGGCAATGGAAAGGCAGGAATGGGAAATGGCAGCATCAGTAACTTTAATAGGCTGCAAAAATCATCACTAATGTGTCTTTGGCTCAAGGAGTCCCAGAACTCCAGCGCAGCTAAGGATTTCAAAAGGAAACACAACCCAAAACCATGCTCTGATGAAAGCTCCAAGGAGGGCAGCACTTCCAGCTGGGGCCTGCTGAGAAGTGCAGAGGGAAAACCAAACTGTAACGGCCTTGAGAGGGATCACATCGCACTCCTGGATTGTTTGCTTTGGTCCCAGTTTCCTATCTGGAACTCAGGCTCTTAATGAAGCCCGGCCAGGAGTTTGGGAAGCAGCTGTTATCAGTTCCCTGCACCTGCTGGCAGATGTGGGAGCAGAGGGTGACATTAGGCTGCTCAAAGGGGCTGTGCCCCACTGCAGAGCCTGAGCCAGACCCAGCCAGCTCAGACCACGAGTTCCAGGGCAGTTTGTGCAAGTTCCTTCTGTGCAAAGCGGGTGCTTTCGGCTCATTTCAAGCAGTTGTCATCAGCAGCTGCCGACATCTGGAAACTCCATCGGCCAGGAACCCGTGCAGCCGCCAGCAGGAACTGGGAACTGGGGGGAAACCGAGCCCCAGGCCTGCAGTTTGTGTGGGAAGGGGGAAGCTAGGCTCCTTGGAAAGCCCAGGCTGAACAGAGAACAGGAGTTTGCAAATCCCCCGTGTTGTCTCAGACACGAATCCTGTCCCGCTCGGCTCCCAAACCATTCCCAGCAGCTCTGTGCCCACAGCCAGCACTGTTGAGTGCTGAAAGGCTGGAAGGATTTCCTGTCAGTCCAGAGCCACAAACAAAACACTCGGCATTGGCAGCCACGGAACTAATTCTACCAGGAAACCACAACTTTTCCTCAGCCTCTCGTGCCATGTGTGTCCCTGTGCCGCCTGATTTCCTGTTGGGAAGATCAGCAGGCTTCTGCCAGCACTCCTGGTTCATGGGCCCCGCAGCCACGGGCACGGCCCAAAGCTCATCAGACCCTCTGGCCAGGGAGTGCTTGCTCAGACTTTCTGTAACAGCAAAGAGCCACAGCCTGGCTTTTCCATCTGGATTAGAAAACCCTGTGACTGATTCAATCCATCACAGCTGCTACACACACAGAGAATGCCACAGAATTCCTGCTCCCTTCCCTAAAGGGAGGCTACTGGTAGGGCTGGGGTTGGAGTTTATTGTTACAGCATATTGAAGCACTCAGCTCCAAAAGATAACACGGATAAACGATGGCAGCTGGTTAACAACCCCGATTCCAAACAGAGCAAACACGGGATTAATGGCTGAAAGGCCATCAGTTGGGGGTTCTGCATCAACAGCCCACGGAAAGAACCCTCAGAACCATCAGTCCCAGGGGCAGCTTACCAAACAGCTCGATGTAAACCTCCTGCAGTGTGTGGACACTGCAGAACTGGTTCAGCTCATGGTGGATCTTATTGAAGATGAGAGCCTTGTCATAGTCAGCCGTGTAGTTCTTCACGATGTCGTACACTGGGAGAGGAGAGAGCACGGGGATGGAGGAGGGAGGGCAAGGAGGGAGGGAAGGGAAGCAGGGAAAGGAGGCTGAGCACTCTAGGGGAAACCTTAGAGCTCAGTCCCAGCACCGGGACTGTGAAATGAGGGACCCCCTTGCCCCCAAACCCTCTGGTCAGGGCAGGTCTATCTCCTGCTGACATTTTGTGACACCTTCACCACTATCTGTCCCCTGCTCTGTAAACTGAAGGGTCTGAAGCACGCCCAGGGCTCAGGCTGTGTTGGGGCTGCACACACAATACACAGAGCTCCCTGCTAAACCAAGGCGCTTCAGCATTAGAAACCAAAGGGTTTGGAGCTCAGGGATCTGCCAAGTGCTCAGGGCACACCTGTGGTACCACCTGGCTCCCAACCAAACACAGTCACAACCCCTTCACCTCTGACTGGTAACCCGTCACTGCAGTACAACCCTCGGGCTGTGTCTGGGGCAGAACTCAGGACTCACCTGCGCTCTGGATGAGGAAATTCACCACCTCGATCCTGTCGAAATAAATCATCACTCCCCCACTGGAAAGGGAGAAAAACAGGGAATGATGTTTGCCAGAGGCCAAGCAGCTCCGAGGGGGACTCTGCCCTCCAGTGGGATGAGTGTGGAATCCACCCCAGCCTGCTCAGCACCCCAACACCCCAGCACCCCCCAAAACCCCCCCAGACTCTGGGGACAATGGCACAGACATAGCCCCGGTGCGCTCATTGTCCTGGAGAGGCCTTGCAGAGCCTCCCAGTGAGCCCAGTTTGGGGGCTGACGAAAGGTCCAGTCTCTGGAGAGCTTCCAGCCAGGATGAAGGGCTGTGGGGGTAAGAGCTGAACATCTCACCTGGTGCCGCACGGGACATTTTTCACCTCGTCCGTCTGCAGCGTGGTCTGGAGGGGATTGAAGGAAAGAGGCTTAAGAGAGGGATTTTCCCGGCACCAATCCTGCTGCCCGCGGGGCTCTGACACAGCCACGTCTCCCGGGACCCTCCAAAGCAGGAGCTGGACCCGCCTCGGCCCGTCCCTCGTTGGAGGCTCAGCGGGACCATCCCCAGAGCCACCTGTCCCCGGCCGAGGGTCCCGTGTGCCCCCCCGGGCTCCCCGGTGCCCGCCCGGCCCGGGCCCGGGCCCGCTCCCAGCAGCACCTGCACTGACTTGTAGGACGTGATGAACGGCAGCATGAGGTGGAAGCCAGGCCCGCTGGTGGAGGTCAGCAACGCGCCGCCACTGCGGAGGGAATGGGGAAGGGAAACAGAGAGAGAGAACCGTGAGCGGCGGCGGCGGCGGCGGCTGGCCGGGGCCCGGCTCTCTCCGCGCAGGGGGCCCCGCCGGGCCCGTCTCACCGGTAGTAGACGCCGATGTGCCCCTCGTCGATCTTGTGCACGGCCGACAGGAGCGCGGCGGCCGCAACGCCGAGGGCGAGGGCGGCGATGGCGCCGAGCTGGGCCATGCCCGGCACGGCGGCGGCAGCGGCGGCG
>VZRL01005849.1:176846-188337 GCA_013397895.1 Origma solitaria | reverse complement strand
GGGACGGCGGCGTGAAGGGTGTCCCGAGCCCACGGAGGCATGTTAAGGGTCGGAAGTGACCTTGAGAGTCCCCCCGTTCCCTGCCATGGGCTGGGACATTTCTCACTGCAGAATCACTGAGGATGCTCAGGAAAGGACCCTCAGGACCATCCAGTCCAACTCCTGGCCCTGCACAGACACCCCAACAATCCCAACGTGTCCCTGAGAGCATTGTCCAAGTGCTCCTGGAGATCTGACTCCTAACATCCAGCCTGAATTTCCCCTCTTTCAATTCTTCCTGTCACCCATAAAGGGTTCTCCCATCACTGACATCCCCTGGCCCCCAGCATCGCCCCACGCCCCCCACTCGGACCCTCCTGTTCCCTGTCCGGACCTTGTTTGGGCAATTACAGCAACGGGATGGGCCAGAAAACGTGGAATCATCCAGCTCTGTAATTGAAGAAAGGGACTGAAAAACCATGTGAGAGATGTATAAAACGTCCATAAAGGAGAACGATTTGATCTTTACTTTTGATAGATCTCCGAGGTTATATATAACAACCCTGTCAGGAGGGCTCAGCACCATTTAGGAATAAGGAATGAAATATCCACGATATTTGTCAATCCAAATTTTACAGCTCTTAAATAAGCGCAAAAGGGCGCCAGAGATGAAAAAGACCCTGTAGCTGGTGTTTTTTTAAAGGCGTTTGCCCAGATTTAAGGCCTTGATAAAATGTATTAAATCTTTAAAGGTTTTAATGAATCTAGTATGTGTTTCATAAATCACGAACCTCTGCTCAGCCCCTCTCAGTTTAATAAGGGTAAACTAGGAAATTGCTCCGAGCTGGAGCAAAATGCATCCATGGAATATTGAAAAGTAATAGATTTTTAAATGTGGGGTGTTCTGGCTCGCAGGAGAGGCTTTGCTTCATAACGCCGGCACTATATCACTGCCCTGAATGGGAAACCAGCTGCGGCCACGTGTTTAACAGCATCAAGATGTGAACCAGCACAAAGGTAAATATTATTTGTAATAATCCTTAAAAAAAAATAAAAGCCAAAAAAAATCATTACTGCTGGACCTGGGGCCAGGAACATTCAGTGGTGTCTGTGCTGCAGTGCTTGGGATTTTAACAGGGCTTTTTGTAGGAATAAATGGTTTTTTACACCCAGTTGTCTCCAGCACTTGAAAACTTCTTCATCTCTACCTCATCCCCCTGCCCCTGTAAAAATATCCTGGGGGCTTTTCTGCTGAGTTAAGTGGGACAATTTGATGGCCTCTGGGTGCTCGTGGCTCCAGACTCGTGGGGATGGACCTGGGCAGGCCCTGGGTTGGGATGTGGGCAGAGCTGGGAGTGCCATGGGCAGCCCCCAGGTGGGCCATGCCCGGCTCAGTCCCTGCGGGGCACGGGAAGGGTCTGGCGGGGCCGGCGCAAAGCACACTGTAAAGTCTGTCTGTCCTCATTAGCTGTCACAAGTAACAATGCCGGGCTGGCAATAAAGGCAATTGCGAGCCTGTTGGCCATTAATCACCGCCTGACAGCTGGGAATAGGGCTGGAAAAACTCTGTCCCACCGCTCCCGCTTTGGCGTTTAAGGTTACCTCTGCAGCTGGAGCGGTGAGGTGGAAAGCTCTGCTCACCAGTCCTGCCCCAGCCCCACTCCTGTCTCATCTCCATTTCTATCCTGTCCCCAACCCCATCCCCAATTCTGCCTCCTTCTCCATTTCCACCCCATTCCTATCCCCATCCATCCCATCCCATCCCATAGATCCCATCCCCATCCCAGCTGTTCCTAAAGGAGCAGTGGAGCCCAGGAAGGGAAATCCCTGGAAGGAGCCAGGAGGCTTTAGGGTGCATGGCTGGGACTCTTCCTGCTCTGCTCTGGCTCAGGAAGGGAAGGGGAGAGGGTGGGAGAGGGGCTGTGGCAGGGGGAACGCTTCCCAAATTCCGTCCATCGAACATTATTTGCCGATTCTGGGGCAGAATTGTGTTCGAGTCTGTCCGGGCTCGTTCCGTGTCAGCTCTAACAATACAGCACTTGGCAGTCCAGGCAGTTCTGTGGCGTTGGCCATTAATCATCCCCTGACAGTCCGGAGCTGGAAGGGAGGGAACGGCTCACGTGGCCATGGTGCCCCTTCCCCATGGCCGGCGGGGCAGGAGGGCCTTCCTCTGCCTTGGGCCCACCCGAACCCACTGCAGGTCCTGAATCCACATCCCCTGGGGAGGGCTGTGTGGCAGGCAGAGGGTGGGGACATTCCTGCCCTTGCCATGGGGCAGCCAAGCTCCCAGGGAACAGCCCCGCTGGGAGAAGGCTCTTGGGAGAACATTAAAGCACACGGCATTCCCAGCATTTTCCTCTCCATCACCATCCTCTAGCTCCACCAGCCCCTGCTCAGGGCCTGGGGGGTTTGTCCTGGGGGAGGTGATCCCGGTGGGAACCAATTCCTGGCACAGGAGGGGAGCTCGCCCCGAGGCTTCTCTCCGCGCCCCTCATCATCCCACAGGCGCCAGCCCCGTGGCCGGGCGCCAGCGTGCCAGGTCATCCCCCAGTAAATAAAGGAGCAATGTGTTTCCAGCCCCCCGATGCTGTTTTCTAAAGGGAAATGATTAATGGTGCTTGGAAACCACAATTCATCCCGGGAAAGAAAGTAGATTTACCCGAAACATGCGTGAGAATTAGCGCTGGGATCAGCTCCTAGGGTGGGGGGGAAGCTAATGGCAAACAGAGCCTGTCTGTGCGCGGGGGGGAGAGAACACCCCGCCAAAAACGCGGGCTGGAGGAGCTGGGATGGAGCTGGGACAGCAGGAGGAGAGTGGCCAGCAGCGCCAGGTCCCCTCCTCAGCTGGAAACCTCGGCAGCTCCTTCCCTGACCTGCGGTGACGTGGTCACGATGGAGAACAGAATTGTCCTCCCAACAGCACAGCAAAGGATGGACGGTGCTGATGGGGCCAAAACTCATCATTCCCAAATGTCCAAGAGGTACCTGGTACCAGGGAGGAGCAGGAGTTGCAGCAGAACCCACGAAGCTCCGGCCTATAAATGCCAAATGCTTCCCAAAAAAGGCAGGTTTGGGCTCAGGGAAAGATCTCACCTTGTTCCTGCTGCTGGGAATCCCTGGGGGGGCTGGGATGGGCTGGGGTGCCCCACGGCAGCTTGGAGCCATCACAGCGATGCTCTGGTTGTCCCCACAACAGCCATCCAGGTGCTTCATCCCTGTGGAGCAGGAAACCTCAGAGAAGGGAAAAACAGAGTTTTCCTCCATGAGGATGGGAGGGAGGTGGTTGGCGGCAGCCCCGGCCTGGAGCACGGTTCTGCTGGGATGTGGGAGCTGCAGCATCATCCTGCTGAGTTAGAGAAACAGGGCAGGGGCTGGCGGGTTAGGAAATTCATGGAAAAGGTTTTTTTAGGCACAAATCCTGACCTGGATCTAAGCTGCTGTGCTCTTCTCTGCCCAGGAGAGCAGCAAGGGAGGGGAAAGAGCTGCCGTGAAAGGAAGCAGGGACTGGTGACATGAATTTATCGCCCGATTCCTGAGATAACTCCAAGATCCTTGCCTTTACCTCAGCTCTGGATCAAGGCAGCAGCCGGCCTCACATGGGTCCTGTCCCATCAGCAGCGTGGAGGAGCTCAGACAGGGCTCCAGGAGAGAGATTTATTTGTGGGATTCCGGGAAGGGCTGGGGAAACCTCGGCGAGGTGCTGAAGCCCAGGTCAGGAGTCATCCCTGGTTCGGTGATATATTTAGAGCAGGATAATGTAAGTGACAGGAGGGAAAAAGAAAAAAAAAAGTGGAGGAGGTGCAGATCCATCCCCTTGGCCAGGAGTTACTGGATGATCCGAGCCAGGGAACAGATAGTTGGATTTCCCTTATTTCTCCCTTCAAATAAATCACAACTCCAGAGGCCTTTAAACTCTGCAACATGATCTGTTCCAATAAGGAAGGGAATGAAAGGCTGCGTCTCTCTGGAAGCCTTCAGAGCCATAAATCTCCTATGTACAAACACAGACCAGATTTCCAAGTGCATTTATTTTATTGTATTGTTTTAACAGAAAAATCAAACTGCAATAAACTCCGTCCCTCATTAGCTGTCTCCATATCCAGGCCAAACGCTGCTAACGAATAAAATCAGGACAAAGGAATGTGGATGTGGGTCCAAGGCCTGGCCGGGCACTGACCCCCTGAAAGGCACTTCCCCCTGAGCCCCACAGAGGTGTGGGGTGAAGGGAGCCAGGGGATGGCTCCTGCACCGCCCGTTGCTGCAGGTTTGCTGGGGGTGTCACCCCAAATCCAGCGTCCCTGCTGTGACCTGGCACCCCTGCCATGGATCTGGCATCCCTCCCTGGCCCCCACCATAGCAGCTGGAGTTAAGTTTCGGGGTTTCTTGCTGTGGTCTCTGATGCACACCCCAAGCAAGACACCAAAGAGCAGTGGGAACACGAGGAAGTTTGTGTGGGTGCCCCCCAGGCTCCACGAGACCCCCCCCAGCTGCCCATGGGAAGGGGCTGCAAAATTAGAGCTGAACTCATGAAGCGCTGGGTCAAACCCCAAACTGGCAGTGGGGGCAGTTCTGGAGCTGTTGGTCATTAATCACCCCCTGACAGTCCTGAAGGGTTCGGCTGCTCCGAGCGCGGCTCCATGGGGGGACAGGAGAGCTCGGGGACAGGGACGTGCCTGGCACAGGCAGTGTGGATGGCACGGTCCCCACTCGGAGCATCCAGCAGGTTTTCCCAAGCCCTCCAAACCTGCCCCAGGGGACGCCCATGGAGGGTGCAGGCTCGGAGCAGCGCTGTCACATCCTGAGCACAGGAGATGCAGCGAGTTGGTGTGATCCAGGGAAAAAACGAAAATCACTCCCAAGCAGCCCGGGAAGGAACAAGGAGCCTGTCTGCAGGATTTATGGCACTGAGCCGGAGAGCCCAGAGCAGCACCCGCGCCGCGCGGGTCCCGCCTCAGCCCACGGAGAAATTCCTGACTTATTGAATCACATTTGTCATCCCTAAATACATATGCAGGCCCGTGTTTCTGAATCCATAAACATCTTTAACTAACTCCGCTCAGCGAGGCCTCTTTCAGCAGTAATTTATATTTAACTTTTTCCATATGCAGGGCCTGTCGCGTTGGTGTCATTTCCGGGAAAACCAGGGGGGCTCGGGGGGCGCGGTGGGAGCGGGGGGAGCGCGGCGTGTCTTGGCCCGCTGGAGCAGCCCAGCTGCTGGCACGGCGCGAGAAATCCACCCGGCAGAGCCAGTGCTCATTAATCATTTGAACTACTAAACTGCCAGCTCCTTTCAAGATCTTTCAAGAAGTGTTTTCACCCAAAATAGAGTTGAAAACGCTCCGGGCCCTACTTTCAGAGTCTCATCCATCTGGCCATTATGGGGAGTGTCAGGCAGCTCTGACAGACAAGGCTGCTCTGTTCGAGGGGCCCCGGCCCCACAACCTGTCATATCGCAGGGCTGATGGCATCTGACAGCTCCATTTGTACCTCCCCGCGAGATGAAAGGGCTGTTCCTGGCGGCAGGAGAAGGGCACGGGGAGAGGGATGAGCAGGGGCACCCCGGGGTGCCAGCAGCATCCCTGGCACTGCGCTGGCTCCACGGAGAGAACAGCCCTCTCCCCACGAGCCCAGCGCTGCCCCAGGGTGTCAGTGGAGATGTGGGGTGGGACCAAATCGCCCAACCTCTGGCTGTGGTGCTGAGCTCTGCCCGTGCCCTGCTGGCACAGAGCATCGCAGAGCTGCCTGTCCTGGGGGCTTCCGTCTCCCCCAAACTCACCTGGAGCACGCGGGTGCTGTGCACACCCCCAGTGCTCAGAGCCACACCCCAAACCCAGCGCGACATCAGTGCCCTGAGGAGCTCCCCTGTGGCCAGGAGGGCTCAGGGCCTGCCACACGCCAGGACATTCCCACAGCAGGTGAACGGCTGCAGAACCCTGGCGCTGAACCCTTGGTGTGTTCCGTGGGTAGGAGCGCCCCAAGACTGCCCCAGTGCAGCAGGATTTCTGTGCCAGGGGAGCAGCTTGTGGGAATTATCGAGGCAGCAATGGGGACAGAGCACATCTCTGCAGCCCTCAGAGCTGGCATGGCACACACCCAGCCAGCCCCGTCCAACCCATTTGTTCCCAACACCAAACCCAACCAGAGTCCAAGAGACTGTGGGAGCCCCAGAGGGAATGAAGCGCTTTCGGCTCCATTTCCATTTTGTCCAGGACACGGCTCTTCTCACCTCCGAGGAGGACTGTCCTGCTCCAGCCTGTCAGATGTTACCAAGATCGTGCAGGGAACCGGAACAAAACCCCATGAAGGCAACGCTGCTCCACCAGAAACAACGAGTCACTTTTATGGGAGCTCTGCCTTGCTGCTGTCCTCAGTGAGGAGCAGCCCCATCCTTCTCATTCACAGAGAAAAATAAGCAAATCTTTTGAGTGCTCCACTCTCCCCTTTCCTCCCTTGCCAGCAAAGAGGAAGTGCAGAGAAGATGGTGAAGGTTCAGCAAGAAAGATCCAGAACATCTTTAACAGTCCTCATGTCTCTCCTGTCCACTCTCGGAGCCCCCCAGCCACCTCTCCTGCAGGAGCTGCTCATGGAGAGGTGGCACTGGGACCTCAGGCTCCCACTGGTCCCTTTTTCTTTGGTGCAGCGGCATCCTCTCCCATGGGTACACCGGTGGAGATGCAGGGGCTGCTGTGGTGGGCGCTGGCACAGCCCCAAGTGCTGCTGGGCAGTCGCCCTTTGCAGATGTGGGGGACAAAAAAAGGCCATTTCGGTTCTCTGTTCCGCTGAGGTGCGCAGGAGGGGTCTATCAAGCCCCCAAAGCCACCAGATGCCCAGGATGCTGCATGTCGTTCATCTGCTTCCAAATTTTGCCCGGCCAGGAGGGGTGATCCATGAATTTTGGGTCCACAAGGTGTTGGCAGAGGTCACGCTGCACCCTGCAAACTGTTGTGTGTCCTGTCCAGCTCTGCTCAGCCCATCAGGGTCAGCTCTGATGGCACAGTGTCAGCATTCCAGCATCACCTTTTGCAAAGGCACCATCCTCATGCAGGTCTCATCCCCCATCCCATCTCCTGCACCACGTTGGACAGTGGGACGAAGTCATGGCAAAGCTGCTCTGGGAGATTTCCACAAACACCTTTAGAAAACACAACGGTGTGTGGAAATCTGTTTGTTATTGTGACTCGAGCTCCAGGACCATGCTCTGCACACAGAGCTGTCAGCTGAGCGCCTTCCCTGCACTCTCCATCGAGGTTCAGCTGAAATGTTTGTGCATAAGGAATCAGCACTCTTCAGTTATTCATCACAATCAACAGAGGGATCACTGTGAACGGGGCGCTGCAGGAACGAGCAGCATCACTCCCACACTCCGGTGTCAACCTGTGTGAGGAAACAGTCGTGGCCCAGCACGGAGCCAGGCTCAGCCTCAGAACCAGGGGTTTGTCACCTGCCAGGCCCCTGTGCTGGATTGTCACACTGATCAGACACTGCAGAAGAGGGAAACCACAGCCATGTGTCACATTGGGCACTTCTCATGGGCTGGGCGTCCTGGTGTGGCGAGGAAGATGTCAGTGCATTGCCGCTGGAAGCTGGCACCAGAGCTGCTGGAGGATTTGCTGCTGGAGGATTTGCTCCACACGGTGATTTCACGGCCAGGGCAGATGCAGCAGCAGCTCTTCAGCTGTTATCCAGAGCCAGAGGAAAGTCCACTCCCACCCGTGGCACTCCTGGCCACTGCAGTGCCCCAGGTGCTTGCCCACACTCTTCTGGCTTGGGTGCCTTGAGGTCTTTGCCTGTCTCCTCTCGCCTCCTCGGGGGCAAACCCCAGGCCAGGGGCTCCAGTGGGGCTGTGCCCATGGTGCCAGCCCGGGGCAGCCCCTCACCCAAATGCTGCCCCGTCTGCTCCGTGTCACCACCGGCTGCTCCAGCTGCTCCCTTCCTGCGGGGCTCCAGCACACAGCCCTGGCACAGGAACTCCGCTGCCATCTCTGAGCACGGCTCTGTCCCTCCAGGTCTGCTCTCCGCTCATGCAGCACGAAGCATCCCCAAAGCATACCCCTGCCCCTGGGCTGGGCACGGGGGTGCTGGTGAGGGGACAGGAGACGTCCACACCACTCCAGCTTTGAGGACAAACGGAGCCCATGTTCTCCGTGGCTTCCATCAGTGCTCACGTGGAAAGAAAAGCTGCTTTATGCAGCTGAGAAACTTCTCATCCACCCACCGTGGCTCTGCTCCGGCCCATGCCTCTGCATCCCAACCTGACCCCTTGGCAGACTCCAGCCCTCGAGGACGCTGTGCTCCGCTCTGGACTCTGAAACGCCTTGTACGTCTGCGGCCAGCCACCTCTGCATCACCTAAAAGACATCGGCGATTTTTGTGCAGGAGAGGAAGGAAAACAACAAGAAAAAAGAGGGCCTGGCTCTTTCATTCACGTATTTATTGGGCGGACAGCGTGGCTGTGGTCAGCTGGGCTTCAGGCTTTACAGACGGGGATATTTATAAGGCACGCGGAGCGGCTCAGCGTGTGCGTCCAAGTCATTCCTTCCCCGGCACAGGGTATAATGTTGCCTTTGTTCGGCTGCCTCCGGCACAGCAGAGCGTGCCGTGCCGCTCGGCCGGGCCCCTCGCCGTGCTCCGACAGTCCTGCCGCAGCCCCGCTCTTTCCACACACACCACGGCCCCAGCAACTGCCACGATAAATCAATAGCAAAGGAGAGGCTGCCAGTTAGACTAAACAAGTGCATTTGCAAGGATTGCTAACCCTCATTAATCACTCTGACAGTCCTAAAAACACATTTCCCCTTTAATGACTGTATTTGGATAATCAGAGGTTTTTCCTCACGGCGCGGGGTGAGTGACGGTGGGCGCGACTTCGGCAAGCGCCGGCACCGGGGTCACCGGCGAGTCAAGCGCTGAATGTCCCTGGCAGCTTGGGGTGAGCAGGAGAAGGTACTGCTGTGCCACGGGGAAAGGAGCCACCAGCACGGCCCCAACACTGCCGTCCCCATGTCCAACAGCCACCGGTGTCCTCCTAGCCCCAGCTGGGTTTGAAAAGGTCTTTTTCTGTCTCTCCGTGTTCCCTTTAGGTGACTTTTGCCTCCTGGAGAGGTTTGAAACCTCGCACATTTTCTGTATAAATGATGCAACACATTAATGCACAGCACATTATGAAAATGGTAATTCAAACCCATACAACTCTAAATTAAGCCATACATTATCCGACCCACTCAGCCATATATTTTGCAGAAAGACAGGATTGAATCAAATCAAACCGAAACTGTGGAGTGCAGGTTGTTAGACAGAATGATTAATAAAGTGCATCCCAGTGCTCTTATTATAAAATGAATTCTGCAATAACCTGGGCATACATTACACAGGGAGTTATTTAATATATTGGCAATGCAACTGTTCCCCAGCAGCTCCAGCCCAAGTGCCGCCGCTATCAGATGATACTCGCGGTGTTTACACGGTCTGGCCCTGCTGCTGCAGTCCTTAGGGAGGGGAAAAATATTCCTCAGGGAAGCTCCTGCACGGCAGGATGCATCCGAACAGCATCCAGCCCCACCATGGGCAAAGGGAAGGTGTGCGGGCTCGTTTTTGGACCAGGGACCATTATGGTGTGAGGAGGGTTTGGGGAAGAGAAGGAATGGAGCTCTGTTGTAAGGAGGGACGCACCCGGCAGCTCTGGCAGGACGAGAGCTGTGCAGCCCCGTGCCCCCTGCCCGGCTGCTCCACGGCTGGCGTGTGGCACGGTCCCGGCAGCCCTGACACCCCGAGTGGCCGCACAAGGTGCGCTGGTTTTGGCACCGGGCTATGGTGCCTCGAGGCTCTGCGGCATCGCCCTCCTGTCCCGTGGCACGAGGTGCCTGGCCACGACAGGTCAGCATCTCAAAGCTGTGGCCGAGGACCCAGGATTGATGCCGCGGACTGGCGGTGCCCGAGCGAAGCTGACACACCGGGGGGAATGGGGGCCACAGCCACGCAGGAGCGATGCTCCCGAGGGACATGGGGTCTGGATACCTCCAATGCCACTGGAGGAACACACTGGAGCTGCTCTGCCCACCGCCCATGACGCCCTGCTCCACGGCCAACATCAGCTCCCAAGAGCTCAGCATCACGAGGGATACAGGAGACACCGGAGGGGCTGCACCAGCCGGGGCCTAGCACCCCTTCTGCTGTGCCCACCAGACAGAGCAAACATCCTCAGCAAACCCCCCCTGCTCCAACCCCTGTCCTGCAAACCCAGGCCCTCATCCAGCAAACATCCCACCTGGAGGGAGCAATACCACCGCGGGCACCACCAGACCCCAGCCATGTCCACGCACATGGCAAGAGGCAGCCATGACCCCCGAAATCATCCTCCCCCAGACCTGGGGAGCGCGGAATGGAGCCCAACTGGCCACCGACCTCTTCCATTGCCATAGGAAACCCTGGCTGGGCCCTCCCGCTGGCCACATGCCCGTGGCCACGCTCGAGGCACAGGCAGGAAAATAAAAATCCCTTCGGCAAAAGCAGTCCCTGTTCTCAGCGCATTATTTTTCAGCTCAAAGGACACAAAGGAATTTAAACGCAGGGCATAAAGCAATATCGAGAAGGCAATTAACAGGGATTAATTGCATGACTCACTGAAACGCAACAGGACTGAGGCAGAAAAAAATAAGTGGTGTGGGACAATGGGGCGTGCGAGGTTTCAAGGGGGTCAGGGGCTTGGCTGGGGGTCCCACTGCTGGAGTGGAAGCACTTTCCTCGGGGAATGGAGTGGACAGAGCCCCTACCCAGCTGAGCCCCCAGCATGGCAGGGATGGAGGGAGACCATGTCAGAGCCATTCATCACCCGCCTCTCCTGGCACAAAGATTAAATGGGAGCAGACAGGACCCTACCAGCTCCCAGCCGCCCTCACACCGCGGTCCGGGACCCCACTTCTACTGCAATTCCACCCCAAAAACTGCACCCCTGGGAGGGGGTGGCCGCCCACTCTCCGCAGTTACCCGGGGGCACCGGGACTCCCGCACTGATCCCGCTCAAACGCCTTCCCGAGCCTTCCCTCCACCGCCACGCGTGGGACCCCGGGGGCACGGACGCGCGGGGACCGGGACAGGGGTGCGGAGCCCCCGGGCCGCGGCGGGGACCGCACCCGGGGCTCCGGCGCTCGGTCCCGCGGGGCTCCGGTGCCCAGTCCTGCCGCCGCCACCACCGCTAGATGGTGCTGGGACCCCGCGGCCCCCGCCGGACCCCCGGGCACGGACGAGACGAGACCAGAGCGTGGGTACAACCAAGAGCCGTTTATTAACAAAATCAGACTTACCGGGGCTCGTCCGCCCACCCGGGGCTGCCGGTCCTGCCGCTGCGCCCGCCGCTCCTCCGGCCCCCCGGGATGGGGGGGACACGCGGGGTCCTGCAGCCCACGGCGGGGCACGGCCGCGGGGGGAGCACAGCCTGGGGCGACCCTCGCCCGGCTGGCGTCCGCAGCCCCCCGGCCCCGAACACAGCGCAAAAAAAGAAAAAAAAAAAAAAAAA
>VZRL01005849.1:158865-173959 GCA_013397895.1 Origma solitaria | reverse complement strand
TGGCATGGCACTGCTGGCACAGCTTGGCATGGCATGGCACTGCTGGCACAGCTCGGCATGGCACTGCTGGCACAGCTTGGCATGGCATGGCACTGCTGGCACAGCTTGGCATGGCATCGCATGGCACTGCTGGCACAGCCTACCACGGCATGGCATGGGATAATGCCGCTGGCACACCTTGGCATGGCATGACGTGATGCTGCTGACACACCTCGGCATGGCACGGCTTGGATGGCATGGCACTGCTGTCACACCTTAACTTGCTATGGGATGGCACTGCCAGCACGCCTTGGCATGACATGGCTCAGCTGACACAGCACTGCTGGCACAGCTTAGAATGGCACAGCTCGGCTGGAATGGCATGCCCAGCGTGGCTGATCATGGTATGGCATGGCTCAGCTGGCACACCGTGGCATGGCACTGCTGCCATGGCATGGCTTAGATAAGATCAGCCTGGCACAGCTTGGCACAGCACAGCTCAGCACCCCTGTGGCAGTGGCTCCTGCACCCAAATGTGTATCCAGTGCCTGTGCCCTACCACTGCCCCGACCCTGCACCCAACACCTGTGCCCTGTCCCGCTGCCACCCAAGGCGAGGGGGCTGAGCTGAACTCAGGGCTCTCACTAAGTGGCAATTCCCTTATGAACCTACAACACTTTTTTTTTCCACGCATTTTCTCCTTTCTGTGGTTTGCTGAGTCTTAAAAATCTTCAGGTGCCAGTGCAGGCTGCTGTATAACTAATTAACTTCCAACAATTAACTTCCTATTTCTAGTTACCTTTTCCAGACATCCTTGAATTAATTTCACAAACCCCTGGGGCTTCAGTTTGGGGGAGGGGGGTGGGGGATGAAAACCAGCCAAGCTCAGTCAGGCTCTATCCATGAGGAGCCGAGGCACATGGCTAAATCCTGGAGCTTTATCCAAGCAATGTCCTGCATGTGAGGCTCTGGGGTCCTGCTGGGATGAGAGCTGCTTCCCTGGCTCTCCTGGGCTTCAGGTGGGAGATGGTGGGACAATGGGCTTGGGGAGAGATGTGCAATGGGATGGGGATGTGGAGTGGCAGAAGAAAATCGTGGGGGCCAGGATGGGATGAGAACTGAGGACCTTTGGCCTGGAGAAAGGTGATGTGGGGCTGGGTGCCCATTCTGGCCCCACCTCTGCCCTCCTTGAGTTTGTGTTTTAGGTCCCTCCTGCCTACCCAGCGAGAAAGAGGGGAAAGAGGGGAAGAGACAGACACCTCTAATTAATCATATTAACTCATGACAGATGCTTTATGTTCCAACAATGTTGCTATTATTAAGTTCATGTGCCCACCCCTCTCCAAGCCCACTGTTCCAGGTTCTGGGAAAAAAGGCTTTGCTGGATTTCCCTGGTGAGTGCTGGCATCGCCCAGTGCAGCCTGACATCCAGTCCTGCTTGTCCAACCACTATCAATCATGCCCAGGGTCAGACCTGTCAATTTTCCCTCTTTGTGAGGCTTTTTTCTTCTCTTTTTTCACTCTCCCAAAGCTGACCGCAAGATTGATTCAATCCGGACAGCGGGATGTAAGCGGAGAGGCGCTGCCGTTCAAAGGAGCCATTCAAGGAAGGAGGAAACAGAAAAAAAAAAGGCTTTCCTCAAAGTCACTCGAGTTGTTCGCCAACAACAACAAGGCCTTAACAGAGAAACCTAAAATCAGGTGGGACAAGTGCGTAAGAGCAGCGGCGATGCCGCCGGAGCGGAGCGAGGGCACGGAGCAGCAGTGCCCCCAGGGCTGTTTGTCCTTCCCTGAACCTCAGGTCATTCCCAAGGCCTGATCCTGCCCTGGTGCTGGCACACAGAGACCATGTCTGGATCAGCCTGTGTTTGCTGGATTAAAGCTTCATCAAAGGGATGTCATGGGTAATGATGAGTCTTGCTCCATGCTGGTGCTGTTCATGGCACCAGTTGGATCCTTTGCTCTAAAATCCATGAGGCCCCTGTTTTTGTTAAGGAGAACAGTAACCAGAGGGGAAAAAGTTAAACTTCCCTAGTCCGTGTCCGGTTCTGCTCCATGACAAGCCTCTCTCTGCTCAGAGATTGCCCAAGTTCAAATAAAAACAGTGAGACCCTTCCCAACAAAAATAACACCAGCACCAAAGGAAAAGCAAAATATTTGGGATAGAAGCAAAGCCAAAGAAGACCAGAAGCCTTGGGGAGCACTTCTACTGATGAGTGATGGTGTTTTCATCCCTAAGCAGGACTTGCCCCACCTGGGCTGCCATTAAGGAGGTTTGATTTTGCCAAGGATGAGTTCCCACGCAGAGCACTAATGAAGCTCAGGGACTCCGATGTCTTTGTGACCTGTGAAGTGAGGCTGGGGAAGAGGGAATCGAGTTTTTCTTTAAGTTCAAGATCTTCCAGTAACTTGGGATGAGTCTGAGCAGGGAATTTTCTGTCCCATGGCACTGGCATCCTGAGGGCCAGGGGGTGCAGAGCAGGCAGGATGGAGAGAGGCATCCAAGCGCTGCAACCTGCACAGAAAATTGTGGTGGGTAAGATAAGACATGAATTTAAATCATTCTAACTCTGCTGTGCTTTGACTCTGAAATAGATCTCTCCTGTCTCGTTGCTGCTGGACACAGTTTAAGGGAAGATGGGATAATGGGAGTGGGGGGTGTGTGGGGTGTGGGGGGTGGGCACCATGTCCCACCTCCGCAGGGCAGTGAGGGGACATTTGCCATGAGGGGCAGGGCAGAGGGGCAGGGCAGAGGGACAGCCCGTGCTTGGCGGTCCCTGGATGGGTCCCACGGAGGTTCCAGACAGTGTGGGGGGAGCTGGGGGTGGCTCTGGCTGCTGCTGCAGGATGAGGGTCCAAGGCACATCCCAGCTCTGAGCCTTTCTCTGCACCTCGGTGCCGGTGGTGCACCTGCTGTTCCGCAGGTAAATCCTCCCCCGCCCGCCCCAGCCCCTCCGGCTGCTCCCTGGGAGCAAAACCTTCGAGTCAGCGTTTTCCCTGCCCTGCTCCATCCCCGACTCTCTCCACTCCCCACGCAGCACCAGCCCAGGCCTTGCTTTTAGCTGCAGAACAAGTGCATAAAAATGATCTTATTTATTACAGGAGACATGTTTTAAAACAACTGACAAAATTGCAAGATGTAAAACGACAAGCAAGTGCTTTTTCTTTTTTAAGCCCGTATAGACTCCTGGCAATGATAAAAATAGTGTTTTCTTTTTTAAAGTTGGAATTAATCTTTCTTTCCAAAGCAATCATGTAGCAGGAAAAGCAGGAAGACACTTGGATATTAACTGATCCTCGCTGGTGATGGTTAGTTATGGAATGGCCGGGACTCACTTCCCTCCGCAGAGCCATTAACTCTACAAACATTAAAGCAAAAAAAGGTGAAGGGTTTTTTCCCTCCCCTGTTCCCTTGATGTGTGACTAACAGCTGCTTTTCTGTGTGACAAATCAGTGGGGTCTTCCTGTTGTTGATGTAATGAAGCTGTTTCCTGGTGGGAAATTCTACGGGATAAATTGCAGAAGGGGGAGGAGAACATCCCACACTTATGGAACAGCTTTGGAGGGAGGCAGGGAGGGAGCTCCGGTGGTCAGGGCTGGCCCAGGGTCACAGTCACTTAACGGAGGCTTTTTGGGAGGGTTTTGTGTTTATCTCCAAGGGTTTGGCTGTGACACCAGAGTGAGGGTCCTCACAGCCGTGGGGTGTAGCCAGGATGGTTTGGGGTATTCTTTCCGCTCACCCCCACGTTAACCCCGTGCTGGTGCTGCACAGAGCTGTGCCAAGCAGGTGAGCTCCCATGCCTCAGTTTCCCCATCTCTAAAGTGGGGGGGTATGATGGTGACCCCCCCATCTCCATCATGGTCACCACTGGCACCCCAAAAATCGCTGTGGGGTGCCAGCATTTCCCTGTGCTGCTACTTTGGGGGATTGGCCTCAGTGGGTTCATTTAGTCCTGAGACACCCACAAAGAAAATTACCTTCACCCCTGGTTTCCTTTTTTTCTTTGCCAGTGTTAGTTAATTAAACTATGCAAATTAAACCAAGTTAATTTCTGTAATACCAGGGCCAGAGCCTCAAACCATTCGGTGCAGCTCATCTGGCACGTACGTCACAGAAAATGTTTGGAGCAACTCTAATAAAAATGAAAAAGGCTGTAAATCAAGTTTAATTTATTCATTTTCTGTATGGTATGAAAGCATGCCAAAATCAGATTATTTATGAGCCCTTCATAACAATAGGCATTTTTATTGGTTGCAAATGACAAAAGGGGTTCTCAGAGGGATTTTTTTCTTCTTTTAAATTTTTTGAATGCCTTTTCAGAAACATTTATTTTTTTGGACTCTATGATCTCAAAGGAAAATATTTAATCATTGATACAGTAAAAATAATTTATATTTTGATACTGAAAAACACATCAGTCTTTAAAACCTAAATAGACAGAGCTAATCCAGCCCAAACGCTCAGGCAAATGCTACCCCACAGGTTAGAGGAAAAGATGTGATTTATACCCACATCCTTGAATTTCTCATTAAGAGCATAATCCCCTATAAGGCTTTCACAAAATGTCTGAGCCACTTGGGTTTGCTTTTGCTTTTCCAGACCCTTTGGTGTGTTGGTGGGTGCACACCTGCTCTGTACACACCATCACACAACCGTGCCCAGCACTCACCTCGAGGTGACTTTGTTTGCCCACCCAGGGCAAAACCCAATTCACAAAATCTCCGTGTCTAACTGAGTCCCTGCGATGAGACCCAGCAGGTGGGGCACTGAAAATCACCCACAAAACGACTGTGGCTTGGTTCTGTCTCTACTTTCCAGCTCATTTCAACCATCTCTTGTCCGTTTAGTGGCACAGCTGGACCCAGAGGTTTGTTTGGTGGCAGGCATGGGCTGCACGCCAAGGGCAGGTACTCCCTGACCACCGGGACCAGCCTGGGGTGCTCCTGTCAGTGTCACAGTGGTTCCATCTGAGGCTGCCACCCCCTGGCTCTGGGGACAGGATAAGGTGCCGTGGGTGCACCCAACCCCCAGACCTGTGTGGCACTGCACTGGCCTGTGACAACCAGAGGGAAATGTCCCTCCTCTTCTTGAGGAGGGGAACTGCCCAGAGCAACCCCAAAGGCGCAGGACCCAAGGAAGAGGTGGAGGAAGGGATAAGGTGGGTGCAAGGGACGGCGGCTCCACGGTGGGGACAGTGCCGGGGACAGCGCGGGAGGAAGCCCTGTCCCTGGGTGCCCTCCTGCCTGCGACACCGTGGGCATCGTGGCCACAGCTACCGGGCAGCAGGAGGAGGCAGGGGCACCCCAAAACTCCTTGTGGAGAGGAACAAAAGCCTGGCTGGGCTGTGTAGAGGGGCTTGGCCTTGCTGGAGGGCTCTGGGTAAGGAGAGGCACCGTCTCCTGCAGGAATAGGAGCTTTCTCTGCGCCCGGCCTGGCCCAGCCTGAGAATAAAAAAAACCACCAAGAAGAGAAAAGAGGGAACCCCCTCCCCGGGAGAATTAGCATCCAGGATCTGTCAGTCACTGGGAGCTTTTGGTAAAAGGGGCCCCTTGTCAACCTCTGCCTTTGATGTGACTGGGACGGAGGTGCTCAATTAAAAGCCTATCAGTCTGTAAGTAAATCAACGCCTATCAGGCTTGTCACATCAAACAAACGATTATTGCACGAACCCGCCCACCCCATTAATCTGGCTGTTCCTTCTTGACAGCTCAGGGTCAGGGCACTGTAAATCCTGCACTGGATTGCAGCCACCTGGAGCAGGATTAAAGCAGCCCCGCAGCATGTGCTGCTGCACCCAATTACTCCCCGGCGGCAGGAGGCTGTGCTCAGGGGCACCCGTGGCCGTGGGGTGCCCGCTGCAGGGCTGGGGTCCCCACCAGAGCTCAGGTTTGCAAGGTCACAGCCGCTGTCACTGCGGTTCGGCAGCACCGTGTGGCCATGGTGGCGAATGCTGGGCTGTGCTGGTTCCAGGGATGCTCAGCAGTGGGGGAGAACTCAGGACCCGGCTTGGGGTGCTCAGCGCCGGACCTGCCAGCACCGAGATAGCACAGGAGCAGCTCCAAAGGCTCCTGTCTGCTCTGGGAACTTGCTGTCCACAGGGATGGTCACAGCCATCATACATTGAGCGTGGACAGTCACGCTGGGCTGGTCCAAACCCTGACATGCTCTGGGTAGGTCACACTTACACCCATGACCAGAGCAGGAATTGACCTTGAGGAGCCTCTGGGTAACTCTCGAAGGGAAAGGAACCAACGGATTGAGCTTTCAGATGCTCCTTGGGTCGGGATTAGCAGCAGCAGTCCCGGGGTCTTCCCATCAGGTCACTCAAGGTGAAGACACCTGGGGACTCCTGCCCTCATCCATGGATGCTCCCTGTGGTGGCACTGGGGCTTTGGAGCGCAGGGCTGGGCTGGGGGAGGAGGGGCCCGTGTGCCTCCCACCCACCGCCCTCCTCCCAGAACAAGTGGCTGCATTCAAGGGGAGGCAGAAGCCAAACTTCCCCGAAAAGCCTCAGAGCTGCGGTGGGAGCAGCCTCAGGGCAGCCAGAGCTTGTGATTCCTGCGCACAGGCAGAGGATTTTCATAATGGGAAAGCCAAGTCTTGGATCACATGAGGGCTGTGCCATGGAGTGTGGGAGAGGGGCCTGGGGAGGTCACAGGCTGGGTTTTGGTAAGGGGCTCGGTGCTCCTGCCCCACTGAGGTCTCTGCTGTCCCCCTGTGCTGGCTCTGCCCCAGTGGGGGTGGGATGTGTCCCCTGGGACTGTGCGGGCACAGGGGCACCGCTGCCCGGGTGGTCCCGGAGCAGCAGCATCCCCCGGTGCCTGGTGCCCAGGGGCTGCAGGAGCCTGTGCGGGAGGGAGGGACTGTGCTCCCCTTCTGCCCAGGCCTATTATTAGCATTTTCCCTCTCCCGCCGAGCCTGGCGCCTCGTAATGCAGCTCTGGCTCGCTCTCACGGCGGGAGCTGCGAGCAGGGCTGCCCTCCCGTGCCAAGGACACATGCTGGCCCCGGGAGCTCACCCCGCAGCCATGGGCTGCGTCTCGGGGTGCTGTCCTCCCTACCCCAGGGTCCCCATTTGCAGGGCTGGGGTATCTCTGAGCAATATTGGCACCCCCGAAAGAGGCACTCAGCCACTGGAGGAGGAGTGGGGCTTCGCACCATCGAGGCTTTGTCCATCGCTGCCTCCACCCACGCGGGGAGGGGGTGGCTGGGACAGCGTGGCAGTGCCAGCGGAGGTGACACCGCAAAGGAGACAGACTCTCACCGAGCCACGTTTGATACGGTGACACCAAATCTTTGCTGATAAGAGGTGTCACCTCGGCAGGGAGAGCCATCACCCCTCACCCCGCTCCGCGCACCCGTCCGGCGCTCTCGGCTCTCCCAACGTCAAGCAACGCCTGCACTCCCTGGGAGATAAAGCCCACCGTGTCCCCCATGGCCCTGCCATGCCCAGCTGGCCCCAGCCCTGCGGTGGGAGATGCTCGAGCTGGTGGGGAGGGAAGAAGGGAAATTCCCCCCTCTGTCACCCACTGTCCCATCCCAGTGTGGGGAAAAGTGCTGGGGGTGCACAACTGGGGGGTCTGGCCCTGAGGAGTTTATCTCCCACACATGATCAATGCTGAGTTTAAGTAAGGTTTATTGGTATCTGTAATTTAACATGACATATTTCTAACACAAATTACTCTGAGATCATCGTGTGCATAAAATATGACAGGAATCTTTTAAGTGCAAGCATAGTTCTCAGTTAATTTAATAACTGGGATGGAAAATGGAATAGCATTAAATTTAATATTTTACATAATGCTCCTACACTTCCTTCACTTGCTGCTGGCATCATTTGTTTTCCCTTCTTCCTCATTTACAGCCCACTCAGCCTGAATTGTCCTGGAGCCCGGCCAGGGAGGGTGGTGCTGACCCCTCCAAGGGCCACAGTGAGCCCCCAGAGCTGTTCCAGCTTTCTCCCATCCTGTGGAAGGCGCTGGGATGCTCTCCGTGCCCTCACCTTGGCTCCCCACACGTGGGGCTGCTGTGGGTGCTCGCTGGGAACCTGTGCCGTGCACCTCCCAAAACCCAGAACCCAAAGCACCACGGTCAGACTGCAGTGGGGTGGGGGCCAGGGGGCTCAGAAGCCCCTGGGACATCGTTCCTGGGCAGCAGCCGATGCTCCACACCAGGTTTTGTGCTGGCCGTGGGATTTGGGAGCCCGCGCAGTGCAGAAGGGATCGATACCACTCTTAGCCTTGTCCCTTCCTATTGAGCCTCGGCGGTGATTTAAGGCTCCGCTGCCGCCGAGGACAAGGTGTTAACACCGATCCGGAGGGGCTGGCAGGATCTGTCCCTCCAGCCTTGTCTGCTCTGGCTCGGAGGGTCCCCGAGGCCGCGATGAAAGCAGGGATGCTGCAGGGATTAGCTGGGGAGGGGAGGCTGGAGCTGCGGGAGCCAGTGGCTCTTTATCGGAGAGTAGCAGAGCCTGACAGCGCTGTAACTCTCTCTTCCTAAGGAGATGAGCTTGCAATAAAGCAAGGAGCACATTAGAGGTAACGAGACAAAATGGCAGGGTTTGGAAAGCCTGGCAAAGCAATAATCCAGGCTGGAACAGAGAGAGCACTCAGCTCACCTCTGCTCCTGGAAACGCTGCCAGAACAGTTCTTTACTGTGACTTGGAAAGTCTCGGCCGCAGGTTTCAACACCTCGCGCTCACACCACATCATGTAAAAGTTAATTCTACTTTCAGGCTGATGTCAACATTCCCCTTTATTGCCACGGCGAAATGTGAAGACTACGTTAATTTGCATTTGCTGTGTGCAAGTAACGTGTTCCAGATAATCACAGTAACTCCTCTAAGGTATAGACGAGAATTTCCTGGATAATGTGCTGGATGGAAAAAGCTGATGGGGTCCAGGAGAAGGAAACGCCATTGTGTGTTTTCATAACTCCACCTGGAAGCAGAACAGCCCAGAAATTGAGGCTGCAGCCCTTGGCTGGGCTGGCTCCTCTTGCTGTTCAGAGGGTGATTCGGGGGGCTGGGCTGGGCACTGGCACTCACTGGCTGTGGGAACATCTCCCAGGGCTCCGTAGGTGACCACGGAAACACAAAGTGACCATGGAATGGCCATGGGAAGGGAGATTCTCCTCCCAGAGCACTCCTAACACCAGGCAGCCACTTCTCCATATAACAAACAACCCACTGCCAACTGGAGGCCAAAGAAAAATATTGCTTTAAGCAATGTGCTGGAAACATGGATGCTCCTGTCTGGGATGGTAATGACCCTTTGTCCATGGAGCTGGGAAATAAATGGAGCCCCAGGTGCCCTCGCAGGCACTGCCTCGTGCCCCACAGTAAATAACTGGCCCGAGCTCAGAGGATCCTCCTGCACATGAGCGCTCCGGCTGGGATACAGCGGCCCAGGGAATGGATTTTCCATCTTCCCTGAGGTATGGCATGCCCCAGACGATGGCAATGATCACACATCACAGCCAACAGCTTCCAAAGGTTCTGCAAACCGACAGCTGGGCTCCAGGAGCCTCATGCTGAAGGTGCTGCCGGGAGAGCCGTGGGCCTTGGCCAGCCTGGCGGGGCTCAGGGCTCAGTGCTGGGGCTGTGGAAGGGGACAGAGACCCTTCCAGGTGGGATCCATCCTGTACCCCATCCCCATGGCTGCGCTGGCCACTCGCCTGGCATTAAACTGTGTGCCGGGATGCGGCGATGGCTTGTGGGAGCGATGAATTCATTTCCATTTATGATCTGTTATGATGATACCCCTGAAGGATAAAAGTCTATACATAATAATCTCCCTCTTCAGCTTTGTTAACAACTTCAATTAACAGGGAGCTGTGTAATGCTTCATCAGCCGCTCGGATTACAGATGAAATTAAGCCATCATATTTATGAACTACGCAGTGAGTTCGAGGAGGACTCCACATATTTTACATTTAATAACTTGCCCTCTCACTTTATTTATAACGTTAATAATGATTTGGTGGCTGCTTTGGGGGGAAACAGCAATGACAGAGTGAGGTGGCCAGGCGGGAGGGAACCTCTGCTGGGCTCTCCGGAGCCTGGCCATGCCCCTCCTGCCTCTGCTCCTTCCCATTTGATTTCCCATTAAATCCCCCACTGAACGCTGAGACTTCTCCATGGAATTGCCTTCCACTCAGCACTTTTGAAGCTGGGATGAGGATTAATGATTGAATCCTGCACCCACCAGCCAGAGCATCGGCAGGTGGCAGAGGCCAGCGGGCCCTGGGTCCAGGGTGTCACCCGGTTTGGGGCATTCCAGAGGTTGTGATGCCCGAAGGAAGATGGATGCCCCATGCTTTGTATGAAGGGACAGTGCTTTGCCATGGGAAAAAATAGAAATATCCTTCCCTAAGGTGGGGAGGGGCAGTGGGAGCTGGTGGGAGGGCTTCTGCACACCCCACTTCTTCCCATCCTTCCTGTCCTTCCTGGCTGTACTGGGGCCTGCAGGTCACATTTGGGGTCTGTTCCTGCCCATTATCACCACCCCTGTGACTGACCAGGCTGCGAACACGGTGTGTCCTCCCCAGCTCTGTCTGGAGCCCTAGCACAGCCAAGCTGAGCAAGGTTAATTAATTTGAGCAAAGACTGAAGCCCCAAAGATGGGGAGCAGCACGTTGAAAGATGATGGCTGGCAAAAATCATTAGAAGCATCTTTCAACAATCTATACACCGTTATCGATCCTGTTATAGATCATGTTCCTTTCCCCTTTTTTGCAGGATCTTCTGGATCGATACAGCAAGTGCATTGAGACTGTAGCAACACATTTAAAACCTTATAAAAGGTTATTTAGTTGCTAACAGTGCAGCAGTTTCTGCAAAGCCTGCCAAAAGGTTACAGCTTTTTGGGCATCATAAATTACAGACGACAGGGAAAAAAAGTAAGTGCGGTTTTCTTTATTGTCTGGGTGATGGATGGGCTCCTGAACAAGACACAAAATACATCATATCACCTTTAATGGGACCACATTTCTGTAGCCATAACTCACAATTTTAAAATAGAAAATGGTGAAATATGGCGTTGTATATTCCACTCCTGACATATTTATGAGTCCTTCCCTTCTTATAAATACAGTGATTGCTATTTCAAAGCAGCACGTCAGGTATGAGCAGAGCACAAACAGCTGGAGCGAGTGAAAAATTATGGCCAGAGTTGGACATTTTCAAAAACTCTCTCTAGCAGCAGTAAATTTACAATGTTTGCACTAACTGTTATTAAAACCAAATCCATATCTTGGCAACAGGACTCCAGCTGGAGTGACAGTGCCGCTGACAGCCGGGGCGAGCCCGGGGGCGGCTCCTGGGGAAGCATTAAAAGGCATTGGAGAGCCAGGGGGTCCCGCAGGGGCAGCCCCAGGACAGGCACAGCCCAGGGGCCAAACCCTGATGGGTGCAGAGTCCTGGAGCTGAGCCTCACCCTGCACCAAAGAGCCCCAGGAGGTGGGGAAGGGAGGATGGAGCTGAGGATGGAGCTGAGGATGGAGCTGAGGATGGAGCTGAGGATGGAGCTGAGGATGGAGTGAGGATGGAGCTGAGGATGGAGCGAGGATGGAGCTGAGGATGGAGTGAGGATGGAGTGAGGATGGAGCTGAGGATGGAGCTGAGGATGGAGTGAGGATGGAGCTGAGGATGGAGCTGAGGATGGAGTGAGGATGGAGCACCATCACTCCCGTGTCAGCGGCACCCGAGAGCATCACGCTACAGCTCCAGCGGCACCCGAGAGCATCACGCTACAGCTCCAGCCTCTCTCGGTTTATCCTTCAGTTTGATGTGACTCCAACCCACGCCTCCGCTCCGCGGCCGTTCCTGGATCATTATTTCCATTCACTCTGTGAGAGGCTTTCACCAGCAAATACCTCGCGAAGAACTAATCCTGCCAAGAGTCCTCCTGAGCACCCCTCACCCCTGGGAGCAGGAGGAGCTCCCCGGCCTCATTTAGGCACACAAAAGGCCTCTAATTAGCTTTTTGTTTAGTCCGATTATGACTGTGAGTTTTGACCTTTCAAAGTGATTAGCTTTTGAAGTGAATCATTTGCATAACATCGGTTTCCAAACTACATCTACAATCTGAGATCAGACTTTTTGTTGTTGCTGTTCACTCCTTTTCCCTTTTTCTTCTTTTTCAACAGCAGCCGGGCTCTGTTTTTGGTCCCTGGATGAGGCTCTGCTCCTGCCCTTTGACATCTCCAGCACTGCAGGACTCTGGTGCTCACAGTTTTGGGGCACACAAGCTTTCTCCAGCCATTTCCCAAAGCTCGGGCTCTGCCATTGCTGGAAATTCGCATCACCCTGGAGGTACTCACCTGCATTCTGCTGTCACCTCCAACGGGTGGCCCTCCCTAGCTCCTTGAGACCCCCGGGGAAATCCTGGAGTCCTTCCAAATGGGAAGCCAAGCCCTCTCTCCAGCCATCCTGGCCCAGCTGCCACCACAGTCGCGGCCAAGGTCACCCGCGGAACCTGGGGGAACAAAGGGCTTTAACATGTTCTTTGTGGCAGCTAAATTCAAAACTCTTTATCACCATAAACATTCCTTTATCTGGGCAAAGCCCTCCAGAGGTGCATTTTATTACCCTGGGTTATTAAACAAAAACTTTCCGATAATGAGGCGAGTTGCTCTCCGCGTTGCCTTCGGGGGGTGGGGGAGACCCAGCCCGGCTCTGCCTCTTATCAGCGCCGCGCTGCTCTCGGGACGGGACTGCCTTTATCTCTGCCGGTGATTATCCTGTCCCGCTGCGAGGGTTCGCATCTCCCCGGCCCGCCAATAGCAGAAGATAAATCTTTGCTTTGGGCAAAGATGGGCGAGCATCTCCTGGCACCACAGCTCAGGGCTTGGGGGGCTTCAGGGGGTGCAAAGGTTTCAGAGATAACAGCTCCCCTTGCCTTCCTTCCCCTCGGTGAGAAAGGCCAAGGGCTCAGCGCAGTACTGAGACCAAGGAAATGCTGACTTTACTCTGAAGAAACCCTTGTGTGGTCAGAGGCCAAGCTGTGCCCACCCTGCCCAGCCAGACATGGCTCCTGCAAGCCCTCAAACCCCCTCGCAGCCTCCTGCCCAGGCAGCAGCTTTGAGACTGAACCCCTGACCCCCCCCCACATCCCTGTGGGACACAGACACACTGCCCCCATCCCCAGCACGAGCCCCTTTCCCCCTCCTTTCCCCCTTCCCCAAACCAGGTCTGTAATATTTTGTTCCCTGCACACAGACGAGGAGCTCCGCGCTGGCTGCTCGGCTTTATAACATCCCTGTTTCCTGGCCTGGCTTTATTACATCTGTTCTTTGGGGTATGGGGTTATAAATTGGGCATGTGATGACGTGTAATCACTGCCTGCAATGCCAATACATTTTCACTGCAACAGCAGCAAGACAAATAAAGGCAAGTGGGAGAGGCTGGCGAGGCTCTGACAAAGGGAGATACACGGCCCTGAGAACTTAAAAACCTGCCTGGGATCCACTGTTATGCTGGTTACGCTGGTTTACTTTCTTGGACAATGCCCTTAGTTTTTGGGAAGGGCTTTGGCTTTCACTATGAAGCCCAGCTGCACCTCCAGCTCTTTTTCGGGATGCCTGGGGCCTGGCACAGGGTGTGCTCCCCATCCATCCTGCTCCAGAGCACGTTCCCGGGGGTTTCCTGGGCAGAGCCAAAGCCAAAGCAAGGCAGTTTCATGCTGGTAGCAGTCCAGCCGATGTGGGTTGGATATTGGGGAAAATTCTTTCAAGGAAAGGGTGGTTAGCACTGGAACAGGCTGCCCAAGGCAGTGGTAGAGTGGAGTGTTCAAAAAATGTGTGGATGTGACACCTGGGGACATGGGTTAGCAGTGAAGGTGGCAGTGTTAGGTCAGCGGTGGACTTGATGACCTTAGAGAGCTTTTCCAACACAAATGATTCCACGATCCCATGATCTCCGGAGGGCAGAGCCCTGCCTGCTGCCATAGGAGCAGTCTGGCATCCTTACTCACCAGCTCCGCTAGGAAGGACCTGGCACATCCCTGCCCTGCCCCTGGCACAACAGAACCCTCCTACCCCTTGCTCCGTGTCCAGCTCAGCTCCTCCAGGTGCTTCACCTGGGGAGGTTTCTCCAGTGGTCAGGGCTGGAGGGTGGCTTAAACCAGCCCAGACCAACCTGGGTTTGGATCTGCAATTCCAAGGCGCTTCATGTCCACCCAGGCAGAGTTTCCATGGCTCAGGAGGCTGACAGTGCCCCTCTACCCTGCTCTCACTGAGTCAGAGCGGGGCGAGAGGCAAACCCAGCCCTGGCCTTGTGTGGGGTGAGCTGAAACCGGCCCAGGACTGTTGTCCTGAGCAGCAATAATCACTTGTGCAACTGTGCAAATGTGGCCAGTGAAGATGGGACAGGTGATAAATGGGAGGGAGTCAACCAGCTGCAGCTTAAGATGTGCCTGTATGCTGCCGTACCGGTTTATCATGATAAATGTCATTGGAAAATCAATTCTCTGTGTACTTTTGGGAATTACAACTATCATTTTGGTGTGATTTATTTGCTGTATAACACGGACAAGGGTTCTTTGTTCATCATTTTGAAAGTTCATTTAAAATTGCTTTGAGTTCTTGGTTTTCCGCCGTGACACGGCCGATGGGTATCTGCTCTCCTGTGAAATATGGGCCAAGGCAGAAGGAGGTTGGGCTGGGAGCTCTGCCCTTCCTTGTCCTGCTGCTGTGGCCGTGGGAGTCATGGAAAGCCCTGGCAGAAAGAAATGTCACTGGTGACACCTCTGGGCACAGAGCAGAGGATGGCTGGCCATCGCCCCAGCGCTGCGTTGGGATTCTCTTATCCTGGCATGGCGTGCTAGGCCGACCTTCCCTTCTTTTCCACGCCATCCACTAAACCTGTTTGTCCTGCTGTGCTGCTGCTTGCAGGGGAGCCAAGAAACTTCCCAAGCTCTGAGCACGGAGTGTCCCATCTCCTTCTCGTGTCGGCTTTTGTGTTGGTGTTCGCGCTGGTGCTGGCAGGAGCTGGCACACAGCCGTGCCAGGTGTCCTTCCCACCTGAAACCTCTCCCCTCTTGCGGCTGTAGCTGCAGGGACGAGGGCTGGAGACACCAGAGGGTGCAGGGATGGGGTCTTGTTCCATGCCAGGCTG
>VZRL01005849.1:144614-158705 GCA_013397895.1 Origma solitaria | reverse complement strand
GTGGAGCCGGGGGCAGTGGGGCCGGGGGCGGCAGGACGGCGGCTGCCGGTGCCAGGGAAGGAGCAACTGCAAACCATCGCAGCTCAGGTTGTTTATCCGTGAGCGGAGAGGCCGAGCAGGGAACGATGGCTCCTATAAACACACGGGGGTAAACAACAGGCATGGGGTGAGCTGTTTAAGTTAAAGGACAATGTTGGCACAAGGACAAAGGGGATAAATTAGCCATGAAAAGGATTTAGGCTGGAAATGACAAGAAAGCTGAGGATCATCAGGAGAGAGAGGTTCTGGAAGAGGCTGCAGAGCAGGGGGATGGAGGGATGGAGCCACCAGCACATCCAGGATGGAGCCCAGTTCATTTCTGGGTGGGTGACCTGCACTCCCAGAGCTGCTGCTCTCCTCCCCGACCACCTGGCCAAGGGGCTCTCACTGCCTCGATTTTAATATTCCCACTGCCTTCACCCTGTGGTATTTCAGAAAGTTCATGAAAACCATCACTGCATAAATCTCCCAACCATGGACAGTTCGAACCTCTTGGGCATTAATCATTTGTCTTTAAAGCCCAGAACTCAGCCCTGGGATTATCACCTTTTGAGGAAAACAGCTTCCTGGGATGTCCAGGAGGGATGCATGAGGAAGGCTTCCCTATTTCTGCCCCTAAAATACATCCCCAAAACCCTAGGGAAATTGGAACTCTGCTGTGGAGGCTGTGTAAGGCCTGCTCCAGCTGTGTCCCTTGTCACACTGGGTACCTGGTGTGCTCCTGGCCCCAACCCCAGCACTGCAGATGAGTTTTTTACGGTTGTTTGTCCCAGGTGTGAGCTTCAGTGGGGCGGCAGTGGAACCACGCGGAGGAGGAAATGTGCTCAGTGGTTTTGCCTTACAGATTGGAGCCAAAACCTCCAATAAATCACAGGAGGAGCTGACAGGGAGCAGAGGTTGCGACGGGGGAAGGGCACAGAACTTCCCCGCAGTTGGACCCTGGGCAGAGGGGGTGCCATGAGGACCCCACATCCGTCCCGGTGCAAATGCCTGAGGTGGAGGTTTCTCCTGCCATCAGGAGCTCCCAGTGAGGCTGAGCCATGGTGTCCTTGTCGTGTGACAGACCCCACCAGCAGCAGGGCCCGAGGGGTGTCTGGCTGCCCTGCACACACCTGGGCTCCTCCAGCGCCCGTCCCTGTCCCCCAGCCAGGCTCCCCCAGCTCCCTTCTGCTTTTCATTACCCTCCTCCAAGCCCAACACCGAGAGCCTAATTTGGAATAACAGGCGAGTGAGTGCAAAGGGGAAAAATCCTGCACTCGCTCTGTTCCTGAGCTAATCCCCTGACAAATTCTGCAGCCCTGGCTGTGGTCTGGTTCCAGAGATGCCCCAGATTGAAATGGAAATACTCCCCGCTCCTCTCCCTTAAAGGAGAAGCTTCCCTCTGTTTATAAACCCTTCCAGAGGGGGTTTTACGATTCTCTTTTACTGGCTGGCCTGCCCGAGGAATGTGGCAGCCTCAATAGCTGCAGGAAACATCGCTGCCCATAAACCCCCCAGTCAGAGCCACGGGCTGACATTGTCATGAAACGAAAATATTCCTGATGCTTATCAGGGGCCCACATCAAAGGAGCCCCGGCCATAAATCTCCCGGGGCCTGTGCCATGGAGCCCAAATAAAAGCAGCTCCCTGGGCAGCTGAGGGTCCCCTGGGCAGGGCAGGGGGGCTCAGGCTGGGGTCACCTCCCAGCACAGAGCAGCACAGGGAAATCAGGAAAGACCTTTGGGTGTGGGGAGAGCCCCGAGCTCATTTCTTGCTGCAGTTTTGCAGTAAATCTTGGAAATGTTTTTGGGGTGCTTTGCCTCCTCCTGCCCCTCTGCCTTTCCTCTCCCACCAAGACACAAATGGACCTGGGTATTTCATCCTGGGGCAAAACGTTATTGAGAGAGAAATCCCACCTATCCAGGCTGCCTCCAAGCTGCCAGAATTCAGAGGTGACAGGAGATGTCCCAGCTCTTCCCAGCACACTCTGCCCCCAAAACGCTCATTATTTCAACCTGAACCAGGGTAAAATCAAACATAAAAAATAAATAAAATATCAGGCATGCATGTGTGTGGGTGGAGAAAGCCCTGTGGGAAACTGGAATGGTGGGAGAGCTGAAATGCCACTTCCCAGCAGCCAGAGTGGCACCCTGGGATGGGGAGCAGAGTGTGCCCAGCCGCTGGCTCGGGGTGACCCTGTTGTCCCCAGGCCTGGGCAGGCTGACAGCACATTATGCAGCTCACCTATCTTTTGTTGCCAGTTGGAGCCAGGAGTATTGCTGCAGATCATTTAGATTCAGGTAAATCAGCATTTTCCAGTCCCGGGAGGATATTTCCCCCCAGTTGGGCTGCGGGGTCACCTCCAGGAGCTGTCAGTGGGGTATGGGTTGCTCCGTAAAGACCTTCAGTGATGGATACTTTGTCTCACAGGTAAGTTTTTCCAAAAGTTAATTATCTCTCTGGTTGCTCACTTGGGAATTTAATCACGCTCTGCTGAGCTGCTGCCCTCACCAACAATTACAGAAGTGCCCAAAGGGGAAGTTTCTATCTCGCCCTCAGCCTCGTCATGCCCTGATGGTAGCAGATTTACAGCCTCGGAGGCGCCCAGGAGCCCTGGCCAGGGCACTCCTGCCCTCGCTGCGGCTCGCTCAGGGCAGCACCATCCCAGGGCTGCCCCGAAGCTGCTCCCGTGCAGGAGGAGAGTTCTTTCTCTGTGGCCTCTCTTTACTCCCTGAAGCAGGGCCACGGAGTCGAAGCCTTGACAAACAAAGTTTAAAATGCAGAAGCTCTGGGAGAGCCAGACGCTAATGTGACATCTCTCTCCAGCACTTGCCATTCCCTCCCTTCCCCGGCTTTGATGTTAACTTCTTACAAGCTCGGAGACGGCTGGAGGATCGGATCAGGAAATCGTGCATGTTAATAGCGAGGAGCGACAGGGAGGCACGAGGTTCCTTTCTCCCCCCGAGCACAAGGGGAAAGGCCAGGCTGTGTCCCCTGGGCCACCCTCTTCTCTCCAGGATGCCTTGTCTGGGTCCTTTGGGATGATGAGAACCTTTGGCCTGGTGCACCACACTGCACCATTACAAGTGGGTTATTCCCGGGTCAGGAGTCCTTGACGGGGCTGGAACCAGTTTGGCCACAATTTTAGTGTGTGGCTCCTGCCTCTCCTCTCCTCCTCCTTCCAAACTAGGTTAGTTTCCCCTTGGCTATCAAGGGAGTGCTGGAGATGCTCAGGCAGGTTTGATATTTAGTGCTGCACCTGTGTTGGATGGGTCTTAATTATTTATAGCTTTCCTATCCTGTTTTCTCAAGTCAGTTGGGAAGAGGTGACAGGTGAAGACTTCTTGTAGCAGATGCTTATGAGGCGGGTGAGGTGCCTGCCGCTCAGATGAGAAGAAAAGAAAGTGTCTTCAGCAGGAGAGAAATGACAAAGCTACATAGGAGCTGCCTCATTTAGTAGTCGAGGAGGAGGAAAAAAACCCCTCCTTAGGTCTCCAGAAAAGAAACGCATTCCTGCTGAAGAGATGGATGTTCTGGGGAGCAGAAGCCTCCCCTCTTTGTTCAGGGGATATGCTGGAGGCACCGAGGGCAGGGCAGAGCCAGCACTGGCGTGTTGTGACCCTGTTCCCCCCAAGGGTTCGCCCCACTCTGCTTGGCAATGCCAAAAAACCCCTGGGGCATCCAAACCCGTGGATGTACCTCACCTTCCATCGGGTGGGTTTGGCTGGAGGCTGTTCATGCGATGCTGGGGTGAGCTCAGCCTTGGGCTCCCACCAGCTCAGCTTTGGCTGCTCCGAGGTTGGTGAGATCTCGCCAGGAAAGCCATTTCCCCGCCTGCCAGGGCATCGGGGCTGCCCTGCTCTGCACCTCGCTGGGTCCAGAGCGTCCCCACGGCCCTGCTGTGCTCCCGAGCACACGCACAGGATTGTCACCCATGCTCGTGCCTCCCATTACCTGCCGGTTTTTCAGACCTGAGGGAGATGTTCCTTTAGGTCAAGAGCCTGGTACCTCCTGCTGTCTGGTGACAGAGGACTTAATCTCGAATGACAGCCAGACTGCTCCTCTTCAGGGCCGCATTTGTCACCGTCGCCCTGACTTGTCCCCAGGCTCGGCAGCTGCGCAGAGGAAGGGCCAGGGCAGGAGGGAGAGTGGTGCTGGGGCCTGGCAGATGCTGCTGCTCTGTCTCCAGGACATGGTGTAGATGAAGATTTTCACTAAAATGTGGTAATTGTGCCACCATTAATGAAATTTGTGCTTCCCCACGAGTATGGGAGAGCAGGAGAGCTGCGCTGCCCTGCGAGGCTCAGTGAGGGCCAGGGCAGGGAGGGGGCTTCGCTCCTCCAGCAATTCTGAGTCCTGCTCCCGGCCCATCTTGCCACCGCACATGTCAAGTTGATTATTTTAACCACATTAGATCCCTGTTAATTAATATGAATTAACCACCCTAATATTCCTGGGTAAACAAGCTATTAGGTGCAGGGAGGAGAGGAAAACCACCTTTAAACCATCACTAATCGGTCCCTGCCAGATCCGGGGCTTCGAGATGACCTGTGCAGCCCAGCCCGAGCCCAGGCTCCCCCTCCCCACTGCCGGGCTCCTGTGGGGCGGGGCGGTGCTGAACTCCTGGCACCTCCTGGCTGCCGCCGGTTCCAGGTATGACACACACACAAAGGTACCTTTTTATAGTTGGGAAATTATAGGTGCCATGACTTCAAAGGCTGTTGCAACAAGAGCTTTCCCTTTGATAAGTGACAGCATCATTAATGGTGATTTATTACCCGGGCTATTTCACAAACAGAAATAACCAGTTTCTTTTCATTTGGCTTGGTGGGTTTTTTTGCTCTGGGCTACCCAGACATACAAGGTGGCTGGTAACAGCTGTTTTACTGCTGGTAAGACATCTCATTTATTAACTTGTCATCATGTGTCATAAAGTTTAGCAAAATGCGAGATGATTGTGTACTTAAGCTGGGTAATTACCCCATTATTAAAGCTGCCTTCTTTATTTATTTGCTCTTCTGGTGGTTTGTTCCTACCTTTGCTCTACATGTTGCCTTAGTCACAGGGCATGGAGATGCGCTGCCTTGTAATTATCCATGTGCTGACTTCCACTCTTGGAGACATGAAAGGTGCCTCTTCCAGGTGCCACTGGCTCACCGGAGATGGGGACCTGGCTGCTGCAGCACTGCTGCTGTCTGGAGAGCTGGGATGGTGCTGGGAGAGCTTTCCAGGGGTGCCTCCAGCCCGGTCCTGACACCAGCAAAACCTCCTGCAACAGCAGCAGGAGTGGGAACATTGCACACCCTGAGGTATCCTAACATCTTTTCTCCAGAGGCACTGGGGCGGTGCAGGGCTCCCGACCTCGCCGGTGTGATGGCTGCACAGACATTGCTGCTGGAGCCACCCTCGTCGTGCCAAGTTGCTAATTAAACTCCCCGAGCGTCACTGCCAGCACCCAGACGAGGCAGATCCACACCTTGATGAAGGAGCTGCCTAGACAGAAGAGAAACCCACTGTTAGCACAGCGATGCTAATTGCCCTGGGAACTCCCAGAGCTCAGGTGCGCGTCTCCCAGGAACGTCTGGGACCCTGCCCAGGCACGTCCGTGCCCTCCCTGGGGCAGGTGCGGCTCTGCGGGCACCAGCCCGGACAGCGGCACGGCGTTCCCAGACTGGAGGAGACGCTCTGGCCGCGCTCCCTCCCTGCTCCGGCAGCCTGCCCGTGCTCTGCGAGCACCGAGCCGCAGGATAAATCCGGTTAACAAACATTCTGTAAGAGGTTAAGCACCTGAAACCGCCCGATACCCGACTATTATCCGGGCAAACAGGAGCTGCGGCGGCTCAGCGCAGGTGGCTGCTGTGCCCAGGCCCGGCGGCAGAATGCCCAGGGCTGCGAGGGAGGATGCCAAACCCATGAAGGGGAATGCCACAGGGCCAGCTGCTCCCTTGGGATTCCTTCTTCCCAACCTCTTCTCCCAAATCCAGCCTTGTGATGGAGCACAGCCCTTGCCGTCCTTCCTGGAGAGGGAACGAGGCAATGCCAGGTTCTGCTGCCGGACCCTGGTGCTGCCCCCGGACCCTGGAGTTGCCCTGCGCTGGCCACGCTCCCACAGCTCAATCAGCTCGGGCAATAGGCGAGGGTTTTGCAGTGCCACAAGGAATTTTGGTATCTTGCTCTTTCATGGGCAACCAGCATCTCCCTCGGTACGTCCCCATGGGACAGACTCCGTGTTCAGCCTTTCTGTTTTCCTTTTACATTCTCCAAGGTCAGCCAATATTACACTAGAGAGAAATAATTACCAAAAAGAATTTAAAAATATTCCCTGCTACCCCACACGTTTCTTCCCGGCGCTGCTGTGAATGTTGTTCAGGGAATTTCATCCATAAATCCATCTCTCACGTGGTAAGAGGTTTTATGTTGTAATTAACAAGTGACTATTGCACAGCAATTACAAAGAGGTGAAGATTCCATTTCCAGCACTGCCCAGGGTGCAGTGAGGGGCTTTTATCCGTCCTTGGAAGCAAAAATTTTGTTTAGGCCCATCCTCCCTTGGTGCACCTCATTTTGCAGGGTCAGGACCTACATGGAAAGGAAGGGAAAGGCTGGTGGGATCAGGGAGAATAAACCCCACCCTGTGCCACGGGCTGACACCCACACATCTGTGCACGGGGCTGAATCCCTGCTCCCAGGCATTGGGACAGTTTGGAAACGCGAGGCTTCGCACGAGGGAACTGCCCCGGAGCAGCAGCGGGAGCCAAGGCTGCTCCAGCCGCACTGGGGCAGGGTGAAGGGTGGCTCTGCCTCCAAGGAGAGGGACAGAAGATGAAATGGAACAGTGCAGCCTCATCCAGGGGTTTTGCACTGGCAGAACTCAGGGAATGGCAGTGGGAATGACAAAAACCCAGCGCCACCGAAACCCGCCACGGCCCAGCAGTGAATCTCCCCATTTCCATTTATTAAAATAGCATTTTTATTACAAAGAGATGTTAAAAGTGAAAATGGACGAAATACATTTTACATCCCCCATTGATTTCCTGGGATATTTACAACCGCAGAGATATCGATCTCCCTGAAGTGCCGGATGTGCTCGCTCCTCACCCACAACACGTGCAGTGATCAAGTATTTTTGGCAAATAAACCACCAAAACCTGCCATGTAAATTGATCCAGAAAGGCTGGGGGAAGTTCCAGCGCTGTGCCCACCACCCACCCTGGCTGCCATCCAGGCTTTCTGTCCTGTGCCGGGAGGCTGTGGCCATGGTGCCCGGCAAAGCTGGAGGGGGTGGGAGAAAACCTTCCACAACTGGAGGGGGTTTTCTCCCACGCATGGGACTCAGCCCCCAATTCCTTTATTCCCCATTCCAGCAAACTCCTGCTGAAGCAGTTTTGGGGTTCCCAGGCTCCGACCCAGTGCCGTGGCACGGGGCTGCAGAATGGGTGAGAGGGATGGTAGCGCTCCCCACTTTAGCATCACCCTTCCCCGCCAGCCCCACACTAGGAACACCCCAAATCCAGACGTGCTGGCAGCCCCACGCGTGCCGCGGGGCCGGGATGGTGCAGACGGTGCGTCAGGAGCTCCCGGGGCCAAAGGAGCTCCAGCTCCAGCTTCAAAGGGCGCACCGAGCTCCGGCGGACCCGCCCGCCTGGCAGCAGCAGCACTGCCAGGGCTCTGCCTGCACCTTCGCTCTGAGTCACAGGGATCTGGCTGAGCCCAGCCCTGCCCGGCCCTGCTGAAGCGCCCGTGCTGGTGTGAGATCCCCATTTTGGGGGGAGAGGTCGGGTGGCATCGCCGAGCTTTGTCCCGGGCACAGCGTCCCCTCCAAACGCGGCTTCCAGGAACGAGCCGGGCGAGCGCAGGCTGGGAAAGCGCGTGGTGTAAAGTTTCCAGAGCCCCTCTCCGCTGGTGTGTCGGCCCCGATTACATCAGTCAGCTCGTGTTACCCGCCTGACGGGCACTAACGAGACGTGACAGACGTGACAGCGAGCGGGCAGGCTCCAGGAGCGACACCGCAGTCCCCAAGGACATGTCCTCCCTTTCCTGGGGCGGCTCGGCGCCAGCTCCGTCCTCTGCCTGGCCAAAGACAGGAGGCTTTGCCGGGGGTGCTGCTCAGCCTCAGCTCCTTTTGGGGTGCTGGGACCAGCCTGGGGACTGGGGATGCACAGCCAGGGCTGGTGGATCCAAGCCAATGGGGAGCCACCTGCTTTTCTGTCAGAGCTTGGAACCAGGGTCAAAGCCAGAAAACCCACCCGTGGCTGAGCCTTTCCCACTCTGAACCAGGGTCAAAGCCAGAAAAGCCACCCGTGGCTGAGCATTCCCCACTCTGAACCAGGGTCATGGCCAAGAAACCCACCCGTGGCTGAGCATTCCCCACTCTGAACCAGGGTCATGGCCAAGAAACCCACCCGTGGCTGAGCCTTCCCATGGGGGTGAAGGGCTGGGGGCTCCTGCCTGCCAAGCCTCACATGGTGGGGGCTGCCCAGCAGTGGCGATGCCCCCACCCCGGGCAGCTTGAGGAGATGAATGGGAAGGAGGGTGGGACATGTTTGAAGTCACATCGCTTTGTTGTGATCCTGTCGCTGTGAGGCTCAGCGGAAATGTGGGAAATGTGGCAGGAGGCTGGGGGGGCACCGGCAGCAGGGAGACATGAAGGAGTGAGCAGGGAAGGAGCAGAACGATGGGCTTGAGGGAAGGAGTGAAGCTTCCACCCTGAATCCCACCAGTCTGGGGACCCTTTGCATGCCAAGTCTCTGTGGGGGGGCTGGAACCTTGGGGACACCCTCCCTGAGCAGGTGATGGGTGATGGCCTTGTCCCACACAGCTCTGGGAGAGGAAGGGAGAAACAGCTCGTGCTGGTGCATCCACCTGGGAACGTTTTCTGCTTCCCAGAAATGGGTAAAGAGGGCCAAGAGGAGGATTCCTGGGCTCCAGCATGGCAAGCTCCTCCCTGCCTGAACTTCTCTCGTCGGGAGCTGCCTCTGCCCCACCACAGCTCATCCCTGTTCTGCCCCAGCCCACACCAGTGGCTGGGGGGTTTAATTGGCATCAATCTTCCCCGACCTTCAAGGGCTGCAGTTATTGACATTTTGTTCTGACCCGGTCAATACCAACTTCTCGGGCCAAGAGACAATAAACAGGAAATAATAAGCAATGCAGAGTTAATATTGATTTATGATTATTTGGGTCTTTTGCATGAGTTTCTCTCAGGCACAGCAGCTCTGTGCCCACGAGGCTCCTGTGTTCATTAGTGCCGAGACACTCAAACAGGAGGGAGAGAGGTTTGCTGCAAGGTCCAAAATGCTGAGGCACTTGGCAGGGCCCTCTGATCACCTGGAGAACACTGGGAGCATCTCAGTTAACTAAAAATGTTAAAACAAATGAAATTCTCCACTTCCCCACGAGTGGTGACTAGGAAGAGCTTGAAAACCAGCATTGAATCAAGTTCACAGGGGGGATTTTATGTACCCTGGGATTGTGAACCAATTTTTTAAGGCATTAAAAGGAATTGCAAAGAGCATTGGGAAACTGGGAGAGAGACATTGCCTTTGCTGAAAAAACCCAGAGAGTAGGGACAGAGAGGATATCTTGAGCCTGGGCTGGTGTGGGCCAGTGCACAGCACTGCAGCTCTGGGGGTGGCTTTGAGGGGACATGGAGGGGCCGGGGGAGCCCATCCCATCCCTGCTTGGTGGTGAGGGTTTTTTTCCTCCTTCTCTCTTCCCTGCCCCAACGTCAGGATGTTTATAAAACTCGGAATCAATTTGAGGCCGGGAGACGCTCAGCCGGGGAAGCACAGTGCTGATAGGGTCAGGGGCCGTCGCCAGCGCGGATCACACACCCTGACGTATTAATTCGAGCTGTCAGGACCAATCTGCGCACAAGCGCCCGGGGAGGTGCAGGCAGCGCTTCCCAAAAATCGAGGCTTACACTTCCCACCCCCCCACGCTGCTGCCAGGAGTGCCCACACCCCGTGACGGAGCTGCAGCCCCCTGCAGCCCTGGCCGGGGCCGGAGCCCACCGCGGCGGCAGCGCTGCTCCTCGGGCGTCCCCGATCCCTGGCACGAAGGCAGATCTGAGGAGCTGCAGGAAGTACATTTGTTACTGGGAACGCTTTGATATTTCTCATGTGAAACGTCTGCGTGCCGGAGGAGCTCAGGCATCTGGCAGGAAATTACCATGAATCCTGTTTCTCTGAACAGTCACACACACGCCTCCTCGCTCTTTTCCTTCCCCCTTCTCCCTGCTCACCCCCTCTGGTTGCCTTCCCCTCTCCCCACACCGGCACCCAGACCCTGGAGAGGGTCCCAGCACCCCCACAAAGCTCTTTGTGTCCCTCTCCCTGCCCTCTCTGCTCCGCAGCATCCCAGAGCCATGTGGCAGCTGCCATCTTTCAGGCCTGTAGGAATAAATCCTTCCCTTTTCATGGTGGGGCTCCGCAGAGCACCGTCTTCTGTTCTACCAGATGCACAACCTGAGGGTGCACGATTTGGGGGCATTTTGGGTGCCAGGCTGGGATTGGGTCACCATCTGCATCAGTTGACGATTTCACCTTTGGTTTGGCTGATGGAAGTGTGGAACAAGCCATGTGCTGGGCACGATGATGATTTTGGGGCACAGGTACCCCACGGGCACCTCCTGAGCACGGGGGGCTGCAGGTGGGCGCAGACCTCACTCTGCTCCCCACCAGCACCAGGGGCCAACCCGGGAGAGCCGATCCCATACCCCTGATCCTGGCTCTCCACAGCAGAGCCACGAGCTCTCCTGGCACAGCCCATCACCCCGGGAGCACCCGAGCAGCAGGAGGGAGCCTGTGCCCTCCCACCCAGGGAGCTTGGCCGCAGATCAGAGGAGCTGTCTCCCTTCTCACAACACCGGAGCGGGAGCTCCAGACTGGATTTTCGTGTTGCCTCCTGCCGGGAGCGGCCCTGTCAGGAGTTATCGGGTCCATCGGGTGCTGTCAGATGGCTCCGCTCCCCAGCGCTCCCCTTGCCAAAAGAGCTCTGACTGCGTTAAATGATTTTGTTACAGTAAACTGCAGCTCCCCGGTGTAAACACAGGTGCTGCAGGGCACCTCAGTGCAGCCAGCCCAGCAGGGCCAGTGAGCAGAGCAGGATGTGGCCCCTGCCTCCCTCCTGCCCACATTCTGGGGGGCTCTGCAGAATCTGGGAATCCAGCTGGGACACCCCAGAGGCTGAGCCCCCCCGAGGACCATCGTGCCTGAGGACCCTCGGAGGGTCCAGGGAAGACTGGGGGGGGGCCCCCAGGGTGCAGAGCACGAGCCCATGCAGCAGCAGAGCAGCCAGAGCAGAGCCCTTTGGCAATAAATCCTCACTTTTATCTGCAGTGATACAAATCCACAGAGTACGGGCTCCCTTCTCCCCCTCCTGCTCTCGCAGGTTTCGGTTTGGCCTCGATTCCAGTGAGTTTACTGACAGATTACTTCATTTTAACTCTATGGCTTTCCCGTCTTGGGGGAGGCATATTTCTAAGTATCATATTTATCAAAAGGCCTGTGCAAAAACAAGGGCCAAAATTACTCTTTTGATGGTTCCCCCAATAACTACAACCACAATAAATTTTTCAGGCAAGAAAACTCAACCAGGGACCTTTTGGGCCAGGGTTTGGGAGCAGGGTCCAGCTCTGGGCTGCGCAGCCCCCCCGGCCTGGCCAGCTCCCCCCGCCCAGTGCCGGCACATCTGGTCTCGCTTGCAGGGCTGGGCTTCCAGTTCCCAAGGGTGACATATTTCCCCCGCCTATAACTCTAAATCAGAGCAACATTTCAATAAATCATGGCGAACACTTATTTATTGGACATAGTTTTGGGGCTCTTAAAGCACGGAAAATAAATTTAATGGAGCGTTTGGAGCATTTCTCCAATCTTTTGAGGGATTACTTGGGGAATTTGTCAACGGAGCCAAGCACAGCAGCTTGATCCAGAGAGATGGGAAAGAAATTATGGGAGATACTCTACAAAGGCCCAGGTGTACCCTAAATCACATCAAAAAAGATTAATGTCAGAGGATTGCTTGCCAGCAGAGTTGATTGGCAGCACTGCAGTTTATTTAATAAACTATCAGTTTAGCCAGAGGGCGACTTTAATCTGAATTACATTTTCTTGTTTTGGCCTACGCCATGCCAAGCGATTTATTGAATCCTGTAGCATTCTTAACCTCAAACACCGGGAGAAAAAAAGAAGGAAAGCCTTGAGAGCCCCTGGAAAACCTTGAGGCAGCAAAAGCTGCTCAGCTCAGAGGGCAGGAGCTCACTCCAGCAGCAGGGACTCGCTCTGGGCCTGCCAGGAGGAGGTCAGAGCAGGAGAGGGATGTTGGGTTTCACACCCCCAGAGCCCAGGGATGGGGCTGGTGCCCGTTTGCCAACTCACATCCAGCTCCAGTTCCAAAGCTGTCCTGACTTCCAAGGCCCCCCAGCCCGGGATGGACAGGGAAACAGGACAGGCAGGGACTGGGATGGAGGCAGACAAGCGTCAAGCCACCAGAGACATTTGCAGACCCAGAGAGATGCAGGAAGAAATGAGCTCATCCCTGCAGATCCCCTGTGCTTTATCCAGCCGGAATGCACCCCTTGGGAATGGAGGGGAGCACAAAGCCCTGCTCCACACACCTGCTGTGCCTGCACCCACCACGACCTGCCCAGAGTTTGGCCCAGAGAGAAGCGCCCCAGCCACCTGGCTGCCCCCAGACACTGCTTTTTGAAGAGCTGAATGATTGGGCAAAGATTTACAGCCTTGGAAAGGTTTTAGGAATACCCTGGCTGAGGATGGGAAGAGCCCCCAAATGTACCCTTGCTGTGCCCTGCACACGCTGGCACTGCCTCCCTCCCAGAGAGCCAGCAGAGACCAGCACCAGGGCCTGGGCTCCCAGGGCTGGGGCTTTGCTGACCTGCTGGGCTCTTAAATAATGTGTTTGTGCAAACAGACAAAGAAATCCCAACTAATAATAATCCTTGTTCCAAGATTATGATTGAGTTTTTCCCCTGTTCTGCTTGATATTTCTGCCAAAGAAAGAAAAATCCTTGCTGAAGTCTAGCAGGAAATCCAATAAAATTTCTTCAAAAGATGGGTCTGACATTGAAAAATAGCAAAATTATAAAAGTAGGCCTCAGAAAAGAAAAGGGGAGAGTTATTATATCTGGCACCTACCGAGGGCCCAGAGCTCCCTCTCCAAATGAGCCATCACAGATTGAAAGTGTTTAGCTTCCCGTTGATTAAACACGGTGAAGGACCCGCAGCGTGCCAAGCCTCGGGGATCGAAAGTTTGTTTTCAGTCAGAATGTGTTTTCAGTCAATGGAAAAAATGGTCGGGCTGTGCCGGGGTATGTAACTGAGAAGCCTCAGGTTTGGAGTGAGTAATGACTGCGATGCCGAAATGCGGGAGGGTTGTTAATCATCCGACCCCAGCCCCCGTAATTCAACTCAGCAACTCTTTGGAAGCCTGTTCTTTTTTTTTTTTTTTTTTTCCCCTTGCTCTTTTTAACATATAAAAACCCAAATGTTTTTCCTTCTTTTTCTTTCCCCCCTCCGAAGGAACAGCACTGGCTGTATCACTGCTGCCTCCCTTTTCTTTCTCCAAGGTAACAGGGACAGCACAGCCGGGCTGGCAGCACCGCGGGGCTGCTGCTCAGCTCTGGGGTCGGGGCACAGCGAGATGGGGAGAGGCAGGGCTGGGTGACACCGGGGCTTGTGTGACACCGGGGCCGGTGTGACATGGGCAGCGTGGGGGCACCGGGCAGCTCTGGGCACATGTGGCCGTCAGGGGAACCCCTGGCCAAGGCTCTCTGGACAGGGCTGTCCCGGGGAGCTGCGCGAGCCGCTCATCCCGGCAGGACAGAGGAGTCCATCGAGCTTGGGCTGCCCAGAGTGTGGCAGGGCAGAGCCCTTCCCGGGCTGGGCCCCGTGCCCGGCTCCGAGCAGAGGCTGTGCCGCACGGCCGGCGAGAGGAGCGCACGGAGCGTGGCCCTGTGTGCCACTGTCACACGGGACCACATGCCGGTGTCCCACCACTGTCACACGGGGTCACACACCGGTGTCTCACCACTGTCCCACAACTGCCACATCCGGT